>APFE031575924.1:0-43528 GCA_000404065.3 Pinus taeda | reverse complement strand
AGAATATGTATGACTTCCTAAATTTAGCTCTTTCCTAAGAAGTCATAGGTTCAAAGCGAGATGAAGTAGAATATGTATGACTTCCTAAATTTAGCTCTTTCCTAAAAGGTCATAGGTTCAAAGCAAGATGGAGTAGAATATGTATGACTTCATAAATATAGCTCTTTGTGACATAAATAAAAAAATCTTATACACATATTACATATCTAAATTGAATATAGGAAAATTTGGGTAGATTAACCCTGAAGAGGATCTTTTAAAGCCCGTCGGCGAGACTAGTAGGGCCTAATTCCAACGACATCGAGGAAAATTTACCCTGTGACCTTTCGATCAACGAGGTACTTAACAACGGAGACTCGACCAGTTAAACTAACCCTTAAGACTATTACTTTGATTAAAAAATATATTGTTATATATATATTTATAATATATATATATTATATTTATTTATTTATTTTAATATTATTATAATTTTTTAGTCTAACTCTATCCGTTCTTAGCTTTAGTTCAGAATGTGGAACAGAAGAAGATGAATAGCTGTACTGAGTAGCCCAGGCGCGTGTACTTTTGATATTGTTATATCTACGCTCATCTCTCGAGGAACCCAGTGCCCCATCTCGGTAAGCAGCGACTGTGTCCCGTATGTACAGTTTTGTAGGAACTCCTGTTCCGTGTCTGTAACCAAGGTAGGGGGCCTGGTCCCATATGACCAATGCCATAGTTCTGTAGGGACACCTAGTCCCGTGTATGTAATGGACAAACTCTTTTTTGCGTTAAGAGTGGCAGGACCAATTCTTCATTCATTGGCGGTAAGCCCATTTATTCCCCTTCCTTGGTAACATGTCATTCTGTCCCTTTCCCTTTCAATCCGTCGGCCTATATCAAACAATGGATGGCCATACTCGAATTTAAATAAACGGATCCAAACTATAGATGAGGACGAGTGTGACTTACATGACGCGTTTGGGGGCGGGCATATAAAACACAGCCGCTACGGCCTAGGACGAAAGTGAGTTACACGGTCTTTTGGACTTGGCATAGAAAACACAGCCGCGACGGTAAGATCCGGAGTGACGGACCAGATCCAGAGCCAACAACTGAAACACAGTTCTGTAAATTGTAAATGCGGAAGCAAACCCCCGCTCTGATCAGGTGAAGAAAGCCAACGGGCGATGAAGCATTTCATCTGACCGCAACTCTTGATAATAATAACACAGGCGACGCAAAACACCCGAGATTGAGCCACGCTGGCTTCGCAGGGAAGCATTTTGACCCCGATTCTCACCACTGCGATACCCTTGCCTGCATCAGCGGCCTTCCTTGCCTTCATTAGCGATTAGCGGTTCTTGAAAGGTTTCTTCAGCTCCGGTCATTCGCCCCGAGGTCGACCCGAGCGACTTCAACTCCGTGGCAGGAGCATCGTTCTACAGTCCATAAGGTTTTTCCCCATTCTCATTCCTTTTGTTTCTTCTTTCTATTAGCAGATACCGTTCTTGACCGGCTAAAAAGGCACAAAATTGGTCCGGAATGCGTAGTAAGGTCAGAAGTTAGACGATGAGATTATCTTTTAGTAAAACATAAAGTAATCTCGCAGAAAACTGCGGAGTAAGTAAAAGTGTTTGCGGAGCATCGGGCATCTGAGAAAACTGTGGAAAACCATATTTCTATCCGTCGAATGTGTGAGCTTAGTGGAGTAAAGGGCTCGAAAACTGCTTACTCAGACTTTCAGGTTAGGTTTGGAGAGTGGCAGTGGAATTCGAGTTTATTTTACAAGCAGCCTCCCAAAATGGAAAACAATGGCAAGGAAATCTCATATTTTGTGTTAACAAATCACTTAGGCCAAGTCAAAATTGCTTCAACAAACAAAATAGGGAAGTGGATTTGGGTAAATGCAAAACAATATGGGGCATTTTAAAGCGCAAACTTGCTCCCTTTAAATGGGAACAAAAAGAAAAAGAAGAGAACAGTCTCAGGAAAAAAGGAGCAGCAAAAATAAAGAAGAGTCAACCATTTACAGTCCCACATCCACACCTCTTACTTGGTCGTCAAAAGAAGAGTCAACCATTTACAGTCTCACATCCACACCTCTTACTTGGTCGTCAAATCTCTATGTCTAGGAACTGATGAAGGCCAAGGCAAGGTTGGAAATTTTGGAAGCCAAAAAACATGAAGGGGACCACAAAATTTCAGAGATTACACTTGCAAATCGATCTTTAATGGAATGTAATATGATCCTAAAAGAACAAGTAACAATGCTACAAGAGACTTTAGAGACAGGAAAGCAAGAATGGGAAAACATGAAGACAACATGGCAAACCATGAAAGAATCAATGACAACAAACAACGAAGTGCTAATTTCTAAAACAACTCAGGTGGATACACAAATATCTCAGCAGTTAGTCATTTACGAAAAAAAGGCAAAAGAGATCAATATGACAAACATTCCAAAAGAAATTAAAACCAAAGCTGAGGACACTAATGGTTACATAAGGATGGAGGAAAAAGAAGATGTAAGTGTTGGTAGAGCACATGAAAGAGAACACAAAGACAAAAATGACAGGGAAACAAACTTATTATAAGAGGAATAAGTGACTATGGAAAGAATGAAATCACTCTCAATTTGACAAGAGATTTTTTGAAAGAGAAATTACATTGGAGAGGGCAAATGTGTCGAGCAAGAAGGGTGGGAAAAATATGTGAGGAGAGGCCTCGACCCATAAAAGTCATCATGACAAGTGTCCAAGACAAACACTATCTCAAGCAAAAATAAACTCTTGAAAGGTTCACACTTCTTCTTAGGTGAAGATTTAACTAGCAAACAACAAGAGGAGAGAAGAGAAGAAGTGGAGAAAATTAGAGCAACAAGAAACGAAGGGAAATGAACATGGTTGTACAATGGAAAAGTGATTATTGCAATATTTGGTCTCATGACAAAGCAGGGCAACAATTTGGCAGTAAAGAAAAAACAATTAACTCTATAATAGGGAGGAAAACAACAGGATCAACATAGATGAAAAGGGGTGAAGACTCAAATTTGAGTCTTGTGTGCCAAGCCGCGTAGCAATCAAATCCTACCCAGGTCTACCTAAGTCTAGTTTGTTGGAACTGTAGAGGTTCCTTGGAGGAGGGGACTTGGGATAGGGCCTATTGCAGAAGGTGGAGACATAATTTGTCTCACAAAAACTCATGAACATGATGGTTGTAAAACTCCTATGTTTGATGGTTATTTGAAATTAGCAGTTTGGAACGAGGCAACAGAAAATGGCAAAGGGTATGGAGGAATACTAGTTTTAGTGAAAGAAAAAGAAGGTCGTCACATACAGTTTATGAAAGAAGATACAAATAAACAATGTTTATGGTTCGAAATAACAGAGAATGAGAACCACATAAGAATTGCAGCATGCTATTTTGCACCTCAAGTCTAAAAAACTTACAAAAATAAAGAGCTAGATAGCAAAGACCCATATGCAACTTTAAAGCAAGATATTGTTGTATATTCTCAGCAGGGAGAAGTTGTTTTAGTAGGAGATTTCAATGCTAGAACAACAAATCAACAAACTAGTATTTTTTGTTGCAAAGAGGATCACAATCCTATTTGGCTCATTGAAGAGGAGAATTCCCAATGATTGAGATGTTCAGAAGATGACAAAGTTAACAATCATTTTGGAGAGGAGTTGCTCACGTTGTGTGGTGCTTTCAACTTAATTATCTACAATGGTCTAGATAAATGGAAAAGGTTTGGGAAGTTCACTTGCAACACATACAATGGGGCAAGTGTTGTTGACTACGTTATTTGTTCAGAAAGCTTGATGGAAAGGATAGATGAAGTTAAGATTGGAGAGCATATGTGGGACTTAAAATCAGATCATAACCCAATTTATATAAAGCTATCTTGGTTAGAAGAAAGTCAACATAGGAGGAAAACCTAATGTTTTCGACAATTGATATCAAGGGGCAAAATCCTTCTAACACAAGAAAATTGCACTATTTTCAAAACAATGTTGGAGAGATCAATTTAGAAAGGGAAGAGTGTCTCCCAAAGCCTCAATAGTCATGAGTTAACAAATATAATTCAGAGTGCACTTGAGAAGTGCAAAGGAGCAAAAAATAAGAAATGTGAATCAAATTGTTTTTCTATAAATGCTTGGTTTGATGAGGAATGCGAAATGGCAAGGAAAACCTTGAAAAAGGCAGGCGAGGAGAAGATTAATGTAAAGTTATATAAGCAAATTTAAAAAAAGAAAAAAGATGTGTTCATGCAAACAAGGCAAGAAGGGTTAATATATCTAGGCAAGAGTCACCCAAAGCGTTTTTGGTAGGAACTTCAACCAAGGAAGAAGCAAATTGAAAATAATATAACAACCAATCAATGGTTTGACTATGCAAGACAACTCTATGAGAAAGAATCAGAGGAAAAGCCTCCTCCCAAGATCAACACAACCACAAAGCTTTTCACATTACAGGAATTAAGAAGTTGAAAATAGGAAAGGCAAAGGACTTGGTTGAACTTCAAGCAGAATATTTAAAATGGGGAATGAACATTTTTGCACCACACATCATGGAAATATTCAACAACGTCATTCGGCAAGGATTCCTAAGAGATTGGACAACTAGTCTAGTAGTACCCCTTTTTAAAAGTGGAGACATTAATAATCCTTCCAACTATAGAACCATTATGATCAATCCTTTGTTTGCAAAGCTCTTCAGCAGCATGGTGGAAAATAAAATCAGTAAATGGGCGGAAGTCAAAGAAAAGAGGGCAAAAGGGCAAGCAGGTTTTAGGCCGAAGCATTTTACAGTAGATCATGGTATCACGTTGAGACACATTATTGAAAAGGTTTGGGAGGGCAAAGAAGAAGTATTCTACTGCTTTGTTGACTTCAAAAAGGCATTTGACACAGTCCCTAGAGATAAGTTGTGGAGTAGAATGGAAGAACTTGAAATCCCTTTGCATTATAGAGTTGCTGTCCATAGGCTTTATGAAGAGGTGAAATTCAAAATTAGAACTTCAACAGGCATTTTAGAAAGCTTTAGAAGTGACATCAGAGTCAAGTAAGGCTACCCTTTATCCCCTACTCTTTTTGGTTTATATATTGATAAATTGGAACAATGGCTAAATATGCAAGGTGGGGATGGTGTTCGGTTGGGGGAGTTTGTGATAAAGCTTCTTTTATATGCTGATGACCTTGTATTGATTGCTAAATCGACCTAGGGATTATAGATGCACCTATATGCCCTTGAGCTTTTTTGTAAAGCAGTGGGGTTGCAAGTCAATACTAGCAAGACCAAAATATTGATTTCCTCAAATAAAAAGAAGCAGAGCCAGCATACGTTCTTCGTTGAAGGCAACATTCTTGAAGAAGTAAATGAATACAAGTATCTCAGGATTGATTTCAACAACAAACTTAATTGGGAGCACAACAGAAAGAATATAATTTTAGGAGGGTGGAAAGCATTTATGCTCTTCAAAACAGATGTAGAGAGGCAGAGTTATGGGATTGGAAAACAGTTAAAGTGCTTTTTGGGCTCCTAGTTTGTCCAATGATATTATATGGGTGTGAATTGTGGGCTAGCAGCATTCTTGTCTCAAAATGGAAGCAAATTGAGAAATCCAAAAACGCTTGATCATGAGCAAGTTTAAAATAAAAAGTTAGGTTTCTTATGAGATAATATTGAGTGAAATAGGAGCAAATTCCATCGAAGTAATTGCTTTGGTGCGTTTCATAAGGTATCTTCAGAGAATTGAGCAAATGGGAGAAGGTAGATGGCCTAAAGTTATCTTCAATGAAGGAATGAGTGAAAGAAAGAAATCACGGAGGAGACAAAACAACAAATGGATGCAAAAATGGAATATTTACATCTATACATGTCCCACAAATAGCAAGGATTTGAAGAGTTATGTTATGGAGAAGTTTCGTAAGCATATATGGGGAAAAAAGTTGGGTAGAAAGAAGAAGTACTATGTTCAAGAATTCAACCCCACATGTGATCTCCAACAAAAAGAGTACATTGGAGCTAGCATTCCATGGAGAGCAAAGATTCTTATTGCTCAATTAAGAATTAACTCACATCAATTACGATGCGAAACAGGTTGGTGGAAAAAAACTAAAGAAGCTTGGGAAGAGCGGGTGTGTACTTTTTGTACTTTTGGGGTAGTGGAATCGGAAAAACATTTCATTTTGGAATGACGCTTTCAAAGACATTAGAGACAATTACAACAATATGTTAACATCGATTCCTTGGCATTGTCTTTTCAGTGAGGTGACTGTTAGAAGGTTGGGTCAGCTCATCATTAATTTGAATAATAAGAGGATTGAATTGCAAAAGGCAAAAAGCAGGGAAGTTATTGGTCCCATAGACTATAGCTAGTCTCGTGGACATTAAAGTTTCATTCATATATAATCAATAGAGCCAACCAAATTCTAACCAAGATGTAGCATCGATATTCACTTTGGCTCTCCTGTCTTTCCAAATCGCAACTGGCGGCATATAGTTTTCTCAAACATATAATTCCGTCAAACCAGGCTCGACACGATACAAAAACAGGACCAAGGAATAACTGTTGGCCACCAGAAAGTAATGTTCAAGGTTCTGTACCTAGAGTAGGGTTTCGGGATTTCATACCTATCCTTTCGTTAGACTGCAACAAGGTTGAACCAAACTTGTGGCGAACTTGAAACGAATCTAAATTTTGTTTTGAGGTTCGCTGAACTTGAACCTCGAACCTCAAGGTTCAAGTTCGGCAAACCCTGTGAATCATAGCTATATGAGAAACCTCTCTCTCCTTCTGCTCTGAACAAAGCTTGCGCTAAGAACTCAGATTAACCATGAATATTCAAAGTGGGAGGCTTGAAGCTGGAGCCCTTACCCCTGCCAAAGTCCCAATCTCCATGGGAATTCTCGAGCTATTCTGAAATAGTCGCTCTACAACATGCTAGAAAAAATACTACTTCTGTCGAGCACACCTATGGCTCTGCAGATCCTCTCTTTGCACAGATTAGGTTTAGTTGCAAATCTTCAAATTATAAACACAAAGCTTCATATATTATTGTGGACCATTATTTACTTAGATTAGGTTTAGCTCTGCAGTTTTGTGGATTGTGCTTTGCACAGATCAGGATTAGCGTCTACCGATTGTGTTAGGATCATTCTTTTCATAGATTTGGTTTAGCTTTTGCAGATCTTCCTCATGTTCCTTCTGTCTCAGATTAGCTTATGTGGATCCTTCAAATTAGGGCAGGATCATTCTTCCTTCAGATTAGCTCATGATCCTTCTTCTTCCCTACAATGCGATAACTTCCCTAGAACCTGCAATTAATTAATTTTTTTCTTTTCAGTGAGAAATATTTGTATAGCCACATGAGGAATATACATGTTTAGGTCCTTGATGGTTTGCTCAACAAGGTTCAAAGTCATGACAATAAATACTCCTAAAAATGTCACATGTAGGAATTGAATTCGGTTAGGGAGAATAACATCTCTCCAGAGTCCCAACCATGTGAGCTAAACCCAATTGCCAACCTACAAAAGACTTCCCAAAACTCTCCATGAATTTTATCCAACTGTTTTTTAGCTTGGTGAATTTTGATTGAAGTTCAATGTTGTTGAATTCGAACATGAGCTAGGTGACTTAGTGTGACAATGGTATATGTTCACCCCCCACGAAAATGCTAAAAAGAGCCTTGAAATGACTGGGAAATGTTCTAGAGTTGTTTCATTATTTGTAATTGCGACCAGAAATGTAAGCCCACATTTCTGGTGTGTTTGCCTTGGCCAACATGCATTTCAGCCCAAAGAAAAGTGTTTCAGGTCCACAAAATCTCTTTAAAGGTTTGTTACACCCTCAATAAATGTATAATGACAAGAAAACAACGATGAATTTTTGTGTTTCTTGAGTATTTTATTTAAATTTGCAGGATCATGTGCCATTTCGATTTTTTTCTTTCATTTCTTCTCAGCTACCATATTTTCAAAATTTGGGGGGGCATGTTCAAGTGACATAACTGTTTCAGGAACTTGTACCGATTTCCAGGTATCATGCAACTTAGTCAAGATGTAACCTCATTAATATATGTAGTAACTTCTAAAATTTGGTACACAGTACTAATAGAAACTATTTCTTTGCTGAAAAATTGTTTATATTAGAGCTCTCCCAATGGAGAAAATAGTACAATATTTAAAAAAATTGTGGGCCTTTGAAATAACTTGGACAACCATTCTCTATGAGGAATACTGGAACTCAAGTTCCGACCTCCTGATAGATTTTCATGTAAGACATACTACAGAAGTTCTCCATTTTGTCTTTAATTTGGATAGGTCCATACTTCTCATGGATATTTTAGTCAACTATCTCATTGCTAAATATTATTTCAGCATTACTAGTTTGATACTAAAATAAAAAACTTGAAAGACTTAGAATCCCTCCAAAGTTAGACGAGACATAAAAAAGGTAAAACAATTTACTAGACAATGAGACTGATGATCTCAAGATCTGCTGAATCTAATATTGAGGGCAAGGGGGCAAGTTGGGCACTGTTCGCTATCAAAGTCTTTTGGAACCATTGAGGAACTCGATTGCACTATCTTTGGGGAGGTGTATGAGTGAGGGATACTCTTAACATCCGAGGTGAAAAGAAGGAAACTTTGAATGGATCTTTGGTTGCTCCTTTGGATTTGGGATGTAGTCTAATGGGTAGCACATGCTTTACTCTAGATATGTCTAGAGTTGATCTCTCTTAGGCTCTGAGGATGTGTGGTCTTATGTGTATGGACTAGCATCTCTGAACTTGTCTTACTAATATTGGGTGGTCTACCAGAGGGGGAGGCTAAGGAGAAACTCGGGGTCTCACCATCTTTTGTCTAATGCACTTTGGAACTTCTGATGGATCAACCGGGAAGTATAAGTAATCATTTTGCTCATCCAAGGTGGGGGGTGGGGGAGCATGGTGTGCAAGAGCTAAGATTTGTGGCTGAAAATCTCCCTCACAAAGAGGGCTAAGCACCTTTGGTTCTGGTATAGGAAGAAAGTAGAGAGGGAGCCTTTCGAATCCCTAGAGAGGTCATGATAGTGTCCTAATCTCATAGTATAGGGGACACTAAAAACTAAGGTGCATCTCTTGTGAAAATTTCTGAATCTAACAAACCAGAAATCCTACTGCAGAAAACTGATTTACATTATCTACTTGTATTCTTCATTTAACAAGTTATTTTAAGAAATATTCAGAAAATATTATTGTAAATACACTGCAGCCTACACCACTATACAGATCAAGTACTGAAAAATAAATGAGACAAACATGTAAAGGACACTTATTTTTGGACTAAACGTCCCTTGAAAAACCCAATGCAGGAAAACTGGTGCAGCAACTCTGAGGGTTTTCTATTATTAAGCAGAAGTTCTGAATACAAATGCTGGTTGCCCTCCCGACAAACTAGTGACAAAGAAATACAATGGTGGAGAACCTGAGTGAGTTTTACCTCACTTCACCCAACAGAATCTGACTGATCCGACAGTAAAACTTGCTGGACCTGGCTACAACTGCGCTGCCCCTTTGCAGTAACTGCGTGGAGCTCTCTGAGGCTCTGCGTTAGCACTTCTGCCCACTGCGTCAGCTTTCTCGGTTGTTTTGGCAGTTTCTGGCAGCTCCTTGATTTTATGCGTGGAAGGCAACTCTTCCTCTGCGCTGGCTCTCCTCGCTCTACGTCAAGGCTGCATGGGCCCAGATTGGCCCAGCGTCAGCTCGCCCGGCTACTGCGCTGCCTCCACAAGCTTCTCTCCGCCTCTTTGTCTGTATTCCCGAACTATCACTGCCCCTCAGCTGCAAGATCTCCCCAATCGATATCCTTCTTGAGAACTTCTCACCTCAGAAAAACGATTTTCTCAATCTGTGTGTGTGTTTTCCAACTGACCCCAAGCCTCCGTTTATACTTTTCCTGTTGACAAATCAATGACCAAAATTAAGTCTCTAATCAATGGCTAAGATTAAATTAGACTTGATCCTCGTCTCTTAGAAGCTTCTCACCCATATTTTCATTAATACCCTTTAATATTTAATTTTCCTAAGTTTAGACTTAGGAACCCCATTAAAAGTATTAATTATTTTAATAAAATACAATCTGGGTGGAATTTCTCCAAACGATTGCTGGGTCTTGGAGATCTCATGTGTTCTAGCCCCTCCACAAAATTTCGGAGCTAGAGCACATCCAATGCTACCCAAAAATCAACACTCCCTCTTAGCGAGGAATGTGCTCTAGCAATACTTCCCAGCAAAAATATCACACTGATCCACGACATCGGTCCTCTGCGTTGCTGATGCTTGACCTGCTGCCCCTCATCCACTGCGTTGCTGCAACCTGTATTGCTGCCCATGACAGGGCCATTGTCAATGCTACATCTGTACTGCAGCTCCCTCTCAATATGCTGCATCATTCTGCCCATAGCACTGCCACTGCTAATTGCTGCACTACAACTTAGTTGCTGAGAAGTAATCCACTGAAAAAGTCACCCAAAAGTTGACATGCTGGTCAGTCTGGATACCCCGTGATGCTGAAGCTACCTCTGCTGCTAATCTGCACTGACCCTTTGATGCTATTGCGCTACTGTTGTATCTACTCTGTGCCTCCCGCACTACTGAACACTCTACTTCGCTACTTTAGACTTTGGCACTCTAGCTTTGCCATTGTTGTTCCATCATCCCTCACACCAACTGACTCCCGTCATTTTGCTACTGTCATTAAGGGCTCCCGTAACCGTATGTAAGGATCCTGCCCTTTTTTCATGTAGTCCTCACGACTACAGCTCAATATCACCCCACCTCTTCTTTAGAGGTGCATGAGCACTCATGGTGCAATAATCATCATCGTCCTCTTTGTCAACTTTCATTGGAGTAGCCTTTGAGTCAGACTTCTCTTCCTTGCCCTTCTTCCGAGGGCATTGAGTGGCGAAATGACCCAGTTCTCCACATTTGAAGCATCTGACTTTGGATATATCTTTCTTTTTCCTCTTCTGTTGCCCTTGCTGTCCCACTGATGCGAGAGTTGCATCCTCCTCTTCCTCCTTGGCTCTGATCCCTTTGCTGCTGCTTCCTGCCTTGGTCAACTGTCTGATCTCTTCTTGTCGAAGAGCTGCCCACATCTCCTCCCAACTAGGGAGAGAAGCCCTGCCCAAGATGCTCTAGACAAAGGTTTCCCAGTCTTTAGTTACTGCATTCAGGGCAGTCCTGACCATGAATTCAGGATCTGGTGTGGGCCCTACGGAAGTTAGCTGGTCTCGTATCCCTTGCAACCTGAGAAGGAATGGATAGATTTGTTTTCCCTTCTGCATTTGATACTATCTCAGCTGACTCTCAAGCAACATCTTCCGTTGAACGGAAGTTCCCTCGTACAAAGTGGTGAAGGCCTCCCACATTTCCCTTGTTGTGTCCTTCTCAGCAGTATGTGGGATCACATGATCCTTGACTCTGTCTAAGATCATGCACTTCACTTTTGCCTGAGCCTCCTCGTACTTCTTGAGAGGATCAACATCAATCGGAACAACAACTGTCTTCAAGGCATAATCCTTGATGCAATTTTTGTCCAAAACTGCCAGGATCCTGGCCTTCTAGATGACAAAGTTGGATACTCCATCCAACATGTCCTGATCCCTCTGTCCATTAACTTCCATCTTCGCTCAAATGAGTGTCGTACAGGTTTTCTTCTCCCTCTTTCGCTGCTACCCCAACAGAACTTGGATTTGGATTTCTTTGGCGCTAGAAATCCTCTAAGGAACAAGCTCCCTCTGAAGTTCGATTTCCTTCACGAAAATCCTTCTGCCAACAACTGTCGATCCAACCCTCTCTGATCTCTATTTACCGCTGCTCGACATTGGATCTAGATTTCTTGGCAAAAAATCTACTGAGGCACTGATTCCTTCTACTTTGCTTCTGCCCCAGTAGGTACTGTTTTGCACCAACAGAATCAGCTCCCCACCAGCAATTCCAGATGAAGTCTGCGCTGCACCTCTAGCCCCGACAACTGGAAAACAGAAACTCAACAGTCTCTGCACTAGCCCAACAATCATTGCACTGCCCTCTGTAGCTACAACGTCACACAAACAGGCTGACATAGGCTCTGCGTGAGCCTCCCTTGGTGATTGCGTCACACCTCCTCTGCTCTCTTGGCTAAAAAACTGCGCTCTCTTGGGACCGCTGTCTTCAGCATAGATTCTCCTCTGTCCTTTTGCTGATGGCTTCAGTCCTTGATCTGCAATCCCTCTGATACCATTTGAAAATTTCTAAATCTAACAAACCAGAAATCCTATTGCAAAAAATTGATTTACATTACCTACTTGTATTCTTCATTTAACAAGTTATTTTTAGAAATATTTAGAAAATATTAATGTAAATACACTGCAAGCTACACCACTATATAGATCAAGTACTGAAAATTAAATGAGACAAACATGCAAAGGACACTTATTTTTGGACTAAACATCCCTGGAAAAACCTAATGCGGGAAAACTAGTGCAACAACTCTGAGGGTTTTCTTTTATTAAGCATAAGTTTTGAATACAAACGCTTGTTGCCCTCGCAAATCAGTGACAGAGAAATACAACGGTAGAGAACCTGAGTGAGTTTTACCTCACTTCACCCAGCAGAATCCGACTGATCCGGCAACAAAACTGGTTGGCCCCGGCTACAACTGTGTTGCCCCTTCACAGTAACTGCGTGGAGCTCTCTGAGGCTTTGCGTCAGCTTTCTCGACTGTTCTGGCAGTTTCCGACAACTCCCTAGCTTCTTGCGTGGAAGGCAGCTCTTCCTTTGCGTTGGCCGTCTTGGCTCTGCGTCAACGCTGTGTGGGACCAGATTGGCCCAGTGTCAGCTCTCCCGGCTACTGCGCTGCCTCCACAAGCTCCTCTCCACCTCTTTGTCTGTATTCCTGAACTATCACTGCCCCTCAACTGTAAGATCTCCCCAATCAGTTTCCTTCTTGAGAACTTCTCACCTCAGAAAAACGATTTCCTCAGTCTCTGTGTGTGTGTTCTCCAACTGACCCCAAGCCTCCATTTATACTTTTCCTGTTAAGAAATCAACGATTGAGATTAATTTTCTAATCAACAGCTAAGATCAAATTAGACTTGATCCTCGTCTCTTAGAAGCTTCTCATCCATATTTTCATTAATACCCATTAATATTTTAATTTTCCTAAGTTTAGACTTAGGAACCCCATTAAAAATATTAATCATTTTAATAAAATACAATCCAAGTGGAATTTCTCCAAATGATTTTGGGTCTTGGAGATCTCATGTGTTCTAGCCCCTCCATAAAATTTCGGAGCTAGAGCACATCTGATGCTACCCAAAAATCAACATCTCTGTCTCTGACTCTTGAAGGTGGCACACCTGGTAGATCCTATTAGATTGTGGTATATGGTGATTTGTTTCTATTTGGAATTGATGGGAGCCAACCTAAAGTTGTCCCAAAGGCATCTTGAGCAAGTGCATCCAATGCTCACGCGTATAAGGGGGGTGGTGAAGATGACATCACACAACTCCAAAAAGTGTTCTAGGTAGAAAGATAACTTCAAACTCAGGCTTGTTGGGGGTGAGATCCAAGTGACTTGAATGTACAATTTTTAGATATCCTCTGATAGCCTGGTTTTATACCTATCTAGTTGGCAAGAGATGGCATGTTGCATCAGGGGAGAACTCGAATGGGGAAGGCTCTTTGTGGAGATAGTAATCATTTGAAGAAATTGAGACATCTTTGAGAACAACCTCATGCTCAACTTGAGGAAGGATCTAAAGCGAGATCCTTTGAGGAGCAACGAGCAAGGTAGGGATACCTCACTTGCCTAGTGGCAGAGCCTCTGAGAGATTGAACTTTATGAAGGAAAGAAACCAAGTGGAAAATGACCTTGTGGCGGAAAGGGTGGACACCAAACTTTGTCTGAATGATAGGTTTGGAATTGTCCACTTACATCGGATGATGTGCATGAGAAGCAAGGTCTATACTATCTCCTGTCTAGTCCAATCTGTTTGCAACAAGCTTGGTCCCTAGATCTTAGAGCCATAGGGAACTTTGGGTCTGATAATCACCTTCATGAGATAGAGTTTGGTTGAGATGTCCTGAAATTGCTGCTAGAAGCACTATCTCTCAATGAGGGCCAAGGAACCATACCCTATACTGAGTCAAGGCTAGAGGTTTTGTTGTAAACCAAAATGAGACCTTGTGAATTATATCCCCAGGTAAGTGTAAGCTGTGGTGATATATATCTTTGTCCCTAGGTAATAGAAATGTGAATCTATAAGAGAGCACTTTAATGCATTAAAGATCAAAACTTTGGTTTTACTTAGTTTGAACATTAACTATCGAAGGTCACATAAACTGACCAGTGTGTTGATTTGTTTATGCAAGCCCTTTGGAGTAGAGGCCAACAAGACCAAGTCATCAACGAATAGGAGTAGGGAAATCAACATCTGATGTAGAAGATAATGATCACCCTACTAGATATGCTCATTAAGGAACGACTCTTGCTCATCAATATAGGTCCCAAAGAGGGTTGGTGAGGGGGGATTCTTGTTTTATCCCAATGGTACTTTAGATGAATCCCAATGGTACTTTGGACGTGTTGAAATTTGGTACTGGAGGACAGGGGGTTCCCTTAGGCTTTGATCTTTGGCCTAGGGAAAAGTGTCCAAAAAGAATTTAATTTTTCTCCTAAAGTGACTTTATAATTTTTATAAAGTCAAATCTAATTTAAAAGTGACTTTAAGTGATAAAGTTACTAAAGTCTAATTTTAAAGTGACTTTAATAAATTCAATGTAAAATTAGAAAGGAAAAGTGACTTTGGAAATAAATGACTAAGTGGGTCTTTATTAAAGTGGGGTGAATTAAAAAATAGAAAGTGAGATTTAAATGAGCATTTAATCTCAGCCATAGCTCTGAATCTATCTCAGCCATTGGATTTAGGGATCACCCAAAAGTCACTTAGGGTTGGATTAAGGGAGGAAAATGAGGAAAAGATCATTCATTCTTTCATGAGCAGATTGGGAGAAGGAGAGCAAGAGAGCAAGGGAGATTTCTGGACTGGAAGGAGAAGGAGGCAGTAGCTTGGCACATATTCCAAGGCAGCACTTCAGCAAACCCGTACAGCTGAAAGAACAAGAAGTAAAAGGCAGATTTTTGCTGAGCAAACAGTAAAAGACTGATTTTGGGCACGAATTTCAAGGAGGCGATTTTCTGCACAAAAACCGAGGTCTGTTCGTATAGTCCGTATGGATGTACGTACAGTCCGTACATCCATACAGCAGGTTCAGTTTGACTGTGAAGCAGAAAAATGAGATAAGTTGTTTGCTGGGAAAATTTGTTTTGCTGAAATTTTTGCTGAAATTTTTTCATTGTAAAAGGCATTTTCCAGAAATAAAGAAGAGCTCTCAAACTGGTTTTCCCCAAGAGTTGTAGGGGGTTTTTCCAGGGTCACATTGACCAAAAATCTCTGTGTTTAAATGTGTTTTAATGGCTGTTTGTTACTGCTGATTTTTATTTCTGCAATTTCCAGCATTTTGTAAAATTTCCAGAATTTGTGTTTTCAGAAAAAAAATATTATTTTTTCAGTTGTTAAATGTATGGTTATGGGAAAGGGCATTTAACTATATGGGAGAAATAAGGAGAAACTGAAAACCAGGGTGGGAAAACAGAAATTTCTACAGGACGAAGTCAGAAAGGCTATGTGCCAGTTGATGCATCCCAAAACTGACTTGTACGGTCTCATGATGGCTTAAAGTAGGATCTTAGATATGCCAATGTTGCAGTCTTTGAAATAATGCCTCAGAATTGTGTCAAACACTTTCCAAAAGTATACAAAACAAATTTAAACCTTTGAAGAGTGATGACGAGCCTTCTCAATAATGGCCTTATTACCCACCAAAATGTGTAACCCCATAGGAGGAAATTTTTCTCCTACATTTGATAGCCAACTGGATAGCTAGCCAGCCAGTAGCCCTTGACAACCACTATTTGATGATGATATGCCATGTGCCTCCACCATTTGCATCAACCATATTCCTCTCACCATCTGGCATTACCACTTGGATGAAGATGGGCTACTATCCAAAAGGTACTTTGATCAATTTGCAATTGAGTGCTTAAGCTTGTCTATTTTGGGCATTTAGTAGGGATAAAAGGGTAATCTGGAAGATTTATTGATCTTGACTGTAAATTTGTTCTCTCACCTTACCAAGAGGGTTAATCATTAGCCCTAGTCCAGTGGGACCTCTCTCAAAGCCTTAGGGTTATAGGAGGGGCACTACTAGGAAAACCTGGATTGAGATAGCATGTTAATTATCTGCTATACCATACTTGACACTTTCCATCACACATTACAAGCCCTATATACCACATCCATTCTTCGGGTCTAACTTGTCATTGGCTCTTTGGGATTTGGCACCCACATGTCCACACCCTTGAGTAGGGTTGGAAGACTATTTCCCTAGAGCTGAAGGTTGATGCAACTAAAAGAATGGAAAAGAATATCATGGTCACAACAAAAGAAGAAGAGAATCAAAATGCAAAAGATGGCCAGGACAGAAGTTAGCATGTGGGCAAAAGCCTAGCATGAGCTCTACCCTCATTGGCATCACCCTATTCCTGAGCACATGATGCTCCTTCATGTCAAAAGGAACCCTAACATGTCCCAACCCTTATGAGCAATGCATTGTCTCATGTTATGGGGTAATATAAATGCTACATCATAAAGAACAAGCTCTAACCCTTGAGCTATATGCGGTAATACAAAGCACCTTATCAAGAAGAAGTAAAAGACCTACAAAAGGGCTGGAAAAAGTAGGTTGAGCAGGGTAGCTCATGCCTCCACAATTACTCCCTCCTTTACATTTACACTTAGGATGGGGACACCCATCAGTTGGTCCCTTTGACCATGGCACTTGGTCATGAATCCTTCTCCCCCATTATCGTATATTTACCTAACACCTATTGATTGATGGGTTGACCTTGGAACTGTCACTTCCCCTTGAGGGTTGGAAGCACCTAATAGGGTTGACCATTAGCCACCTCTATCAAGGTAGGAAACACCTCTACCAGACTTGGTCTAGTTAGATATCAAAAAGTGATCCTTGTTTGAAGTATTAATATGACCTTAATATTCAAATTTGGTCCACTTAGATGCATATATGGTCTTAGTCTCTAATGGATGGTTGTTTTCACTTGAGTTCATGTTGTTTTTGTCAGGTGGTCCACAACGACCCAAACCTTGAGTGCACCCACTCCATAGGTATCCAAGCCTCTTTGGAGAGATAGATGTCTTAGCAGATGCAATGCCAAGAGAGTTGGGCTTCCTGATGACTTGAGCAGATGTTACGTGTCCTAGAGCACCCCCAGGATCTAGGACGTTGGTCTACTTTGATCTAGCATAAATGATTCTTCATGATGACACCATTAGACCTAGCATGCCCCTAGGCTGGCCTTGACACAACTTGATGGGCAGGACTTGATTCAAAGCCTAGATGAGGATGGTCTCCCATTGAGAGACTTGGGAGGGTTTGTTGCACTTGGAGAAGCCTTAACGTTGGAGAAAAGAGGCCTTGTTTTGACAGTTGGAGACCCATGGAGCTAACATGATAGCACGCTAGATGAACCTATGATCATGAAGGAGGATTTGAGGATCCTTCCTCAAATTTTGGATGATTCTAACACTATGACACCTTTCCACACCTCATCACACCTTAACATAGCATTTGGAGCCCTAAAAGGGCATGGCATCAACTTTTTTGGAGGCTTCAACTCACACGTTTGGGCCTTCATGGCTTATTTTTTCACTTATTTTGATTGAAGGGTTTCTCACAAATTAGTTGAGGTAGACCTCATATAAATAGAGGTCACCTCATTTGTCTTTTCATCATCCCCTGTGGCTAAATTTGGCCTCTTTGAGTTCAGCCTAGCTGAAATAGACTTGTATCTTGTGGAGATGTGATCTTTTGTGAAGTATTTGCTTGGGGAGACATTCTCTTGCTTTGGAGACACCATTTTGAAGTAATAAATGATTGGTTCATGCTCTTTCTTGTAAGTATTCTATGTTGTTGAATATCTCCATGGCTGTTGCATGGAATGGTTATTATGAGGGTTTTTATGTGCTAGTGTTTATTGATTATTTTTCTATGAAATCTTGGCAAAGTATTGTATGCATTACCCTTTAAGATTTGTGTGACAATCCCTTCACTGATGCTTCATGTTAAGCTCTCCTCAATGATTTTATTGCCTCATAAAATGGTAGCTAGGGTTTGAAAACTAGGGTTTTTTTATTATCCCTTACTCCATTTTAGGGTTTTGATTTTTCATAAGTTGATCTCCCTCTAGTCTCCATCACGCAAGAACAAGCACTGGCCTTTCCACATAGGTTATCACACCATAAAATTTTCCCTAAACCTAAATCTCTCTCTCCTTTAAATTTTCGTCCCTTTAAGGTAAACCTCTAGGCTATAGTTATGGCCAAATTCAACTAAGGTAAGTGCGTTTTGCCTTTGGAAGGGTTCTACATGTGTTTTGTAACACATGGGTTTACCCTCAAAATCACACCTTTTCCATAGTGGATTCCTCCTTTTTAGGGCTGACGTAACAAGCCCTAGACAATTTTGCTCCAGGGTAAACCCTAATCTAGAACTAGGCTTCAACCTAGGGGTTATTGAAAGCTTGTTGCCCCAAAAATTGATCATTAGTCATCTTGGCGAGCCTTTTCTTGGCCTTGTATACCTTGGTAGGCCTGTTGTCATTGCTTATTCACTAAACCCTAGGTCACTTGTGCCCTAGAAAGGTCTTTGGAGGGCACACTTTGCCTTGTCCATTCTAGACTGAGCCTTGTCCTTAAGTTGAGTGTTTTTCATTGACCTATCGTTGTCACCTCCTTGCCTTAAACTTAGAATATCCATTAGGTAATCTACATAGGGAAGCCTCCCTTGTGGTGAAAATCCACTAAAGAGTAGGAGGTGGTGGTTGTGGTGACAATGGGCAACACCTCATAATGTTGTCACTTGGTCTAGTCCTTGTCTTGTGAGGCCTCTCACAAGGCTTGCTAGATTTTGTTGAAAATGATAGCAAGAAAGGGTTCCTTGATTTGTGGCTTAATTCAGGGAGCCACAATGAGTTTCTCCTTAGCATGCTTGAGTTCCCTATAAGTTAGGACGAATTCCTATAATTTAGTATTCGTTCCTAAAAGTTAGGACAAGTTATGAGGTAGTTAACTAATAGGCTGAAGTGGAAGGCTTAGTTTAGTGTCTTCTAGTGCAAGTTAGTTGTGGAAGCCAACATGCGTGATTTCCAAGTCTAAATTGGGGCAGATCGAGTTACATGAGTCAGTTAGACTCACTCAACTCACTCAATGACTAGTTCAACTTACCAGAAATAACGACTTGCTAACTTTAGCCATTTGAATTGCTTTCAAAAGGTGGAACGAAGGCACATATTTGATCATTGTCTTGTGAGCACAAGTTGGTGAGACAAGACAATAGAGCTCACGGTTTTATGAGAAGGTTGCACAAGTTTATGTGTGGAGCTTGTGAGAGAAAGGTGTGCTCATAGAAACTTCTGTGCATTATTGGAGAGAGGAATTTCCTTGGGAATTGCCCAAGAATTTAGGAGCAACCTATGCGCAAGGAATTAGGAGGAAATTGAGGATCAGATTAGGGGTCTTGCAAGGAGTGTTTCAACTTAGTACAAATAGAGGGAATTTGATTGTATTATCTATTGAAACAAGTTGTATTTGTAAGAGATCTATTGCTCAATTTTTTTCAATAAAATTTTCAAACAAGTAGAGGGTTTTCTCAGTTGGGTTCCCTAGAAAATTTTGTGCCTTCATTATTGTGATGGTGTGTCTATTTCTGTTCCTATTTCGCTGCGAAATTTAGTAGAGAAATTCTACGTCTATATGAAAAGAAAGTAGTTTTCAGATTGTTCATATTAGTAGTGGCAGAATTTCATGGATTTTCTACATGGTACTAGAGCTCTTGGAACAGATTTAAGATCATCACAAGTGCATCTCACATAAGGTGAAGGAGGTTTGAGGCAGCTGCACTCCCTTAGGTGCTGATCTAAAGTGAAGGAGGCTGGGTTGGGTTATCCTCTTTTGGACAACCGAGATTGGGCAAGTGCTGGCTGAGAGTAAGGACAAAAACTAGATGAGTTTCTTTGCTAGTTTGAGGGCTATTTCTCTGTGTTAAATAGGCCGCAAAACCTGTGCTCTTTAGGAAGGTGACTGAACACCTGTAACTCTATCTTAGAAAGATTGTAAGGATGCAAGGGGAGCTGGAACAAGGTTCGTATAGTCACCAAGAGGCAGCGCAAGAGGGAGGCCTATTGGGAGAGGAAGAGCGAAGTTTAGCAACAATTTTGGGCCAAGTTTGGAGGGCTGTAAGAGTTGCTACAGGTAGCCCAATCAGGGTCTAAGGTGCAACACAAATCTAGTAGGTTTGAGACAAAAGTTGACAACTCAGGTTGGGAATTCTCCTTCCAAGTTTTGTGTTGATGCTAAGGTGGTAATTATCCAGGTTTGGGACAATTTTGGGGGCAACTTAAGTACAGGTGGAGGACTATTACTAGTTGCCTAATTGTAGCCAAAGAGCAGGTCTTGTGAAGGACAACAAGAGTGCTAGTAGTGGCAGATATATTGAAGCCCAAGAATTTGCAAACTTTGAAGGACTAAAGGAGCAGTGAAGTGGGCAGTCCAAGCCCTAAGTACAACCTCTTGTGAAGGACTACAAGATTGTTAGTGGGTAGCTGTTGGAGAGTTCTCTAAGTTGGTAGGATAGCCACAATAGGGTTGAGAGATTAAGATAGACTTGATGGCGCCTTGAACTTTGGTGTTTGGAAAGTTCAAATGATATTCTTGTTGGACAAGTATGGACTACAAGAGTTTGCTGAGAAAGGTGTTGCAGAACCTACAGATCTAGATTAGTTACGACTGTTCTAGAGGTAGATGGCCAAAGCCAAGAGGATGATCCTAGATGGACTTCGTGATTATATAGTCCCAAATGTTTCCAGTAAGGATACCATAAAGGAAATGTTGGACGACATTGTGAAGCTATACCAGGATTCATTTGAGAATCGTAAAATGATTCTCAAGGAGAAGCTAAGGGTCACCAAGATGCAAAAGGTTGAGAACATAACTTCCTATCTCACCTAAGGTTAGAACGTTCGTGATGAGCTAGTCACTGTAGGAGAGAAACCAGATGATAGTGAATTGGTTCGAGTTGCTATAAATAGGTTTACCCAGGAGTGGGCTACTTTCGTTCAAGGGACTATTGGACGAGATAAATTTCTAGATTGTGAACGTTGGTGGAATTTGGAGTGATTTCACTTAGGAGGAGCTCAGACTCAGTCTTGTTGAGAGCAACAGTGGCAAGGGGTCGAAGGTTGAGAAGGAAGAGGAGAATCTCGCTCTTACAGATAAGGCCAAGGGCAAGAAGGGCAAAGGAGAGCTCGAGTCCAGTGAGAAGGGCAAGAAAAAGGATCTAAGTAAGATCAAGTGCTTCCATTGCCATGAGTTTGGGCACTATGAGGAGTCCAGTAAGGATCATGTTGCTGCATCAACAGAGGTAGATGCATTTTCTGCCCAGTTTGAGAAATATTTTTCATTGATTGCTTGCATGGCAACCTCAACAAATAGCAATATATGGTATATTGATTCAGGAGCATCCTTCCACATGACTGAGAACAAGAAGAGTTTCAACCACCTGAAGGAGAAGGATATGCAAGTTTAGATTGAGCTAGGAGATGATGGTCAATATGCAACTAGAGGAGTTGGTACTGCCAATTTTCAGAGGGAGTCAAGTAATCTTCTTCATCTTAGATATGTTCTCTATGTTCCAAGATTGAGGTATAATCTTGTTTTAGTAGCTACCCTTGAGTACAAGGGTTATGATATCATCTTCAGCAGAGGTAAGGCATACCTCCAACACTTAGCTTTTGGATGTAAGAAGCAGAAAGGTGTGAGGGTGAAGAACGTCTACAAGTTGCAAGTAGAGACAGGTGCAGCCTTGAGCAACAAGGCAGGGAGTGCTCAGAGTAGAGAAGTGGTGGTTGAGTGAGAGCAGGATAAAGCTCTCAAGATGGAGCCTCAGCCAATATCTCAATTTCAATCTAAGCTACTTGGCAGTTGGACTGACCAGCTGGATTATGAGGAGCATAACCCAGGGCAAGTGGAGGCAACCACTTAGTCAGAGACTCCCAATATAAGGAGAGTTTGAGCTAAGTGGGCGAAGTATTTGTTTAAGGGAGATCAAGAGAGAGTTGGATCTTCCAGTATCATTTCCAACCAGAGGAAGCAACCACAAAGGTACATAGGGTACATGGCACTTATCACTAAAGTAGTGGACTTGCAGAGCATGGTGGGAAAGAACAAGTCTTCAAAGTAGGTTCCATAGAAGAAAGCAAGGAAGCCTTTTAGTTCAGAGGGAGTAGCTGTAGCAGCGAAGAACTTGGTAGTGTTGGAGACAGATCTAGGTGGACGAGGTTCTTCCAGGAACACCTTCCTCGCTAACTGCGTGTGTTGAAAATTATAGCGATAAAGGGTTCCTTGATCTGTGCCTTAATTCAAGGAGCCACAACGAGTTTTTCCTTAGCATGTTTGAGTTCCCTATAAGTTAGGATGAATTCCTATAATTTAGGATTCATTCCTAAAAGTTGGGACGAGTTATGAGGCAGTTAACTAATAGACTGAAGTGGAAGGTGTAGTTTAGTGTCTTCTAGTGCGAGTTAGCTGTGGAAGCCAACATGCGTGAGTTCGAAGTCTAAATTTGGGCAGATTGAGTTACATGAGTTAGTTGGACTCACTTAACTCACTCAATCACTAGTTCGACTTTCCAGAAATAATTACTTGCTAACTTTAGCCATTTGAATTGCCTTTAAAAGGAGGAACGACAACACATATTTGATCATTGTCTTGTGAACATGAGTTGGTGAGACAAGACAATAGAGCTCATGGGTTTATGAGAAGGTTGCACAGGTTTATGTGTGGAGGTTAAGAGAGAAAGGTGTGCCAAGAGAAGCTTGTGCGCATTATTGGAGAGAGGAATTTCCTTAGGAATTGCACAAGAATTTAGGAGCAGCCTATGTGCAAGGAATTAGGAGGAAATCGAGGAGCTGATCATGTTTCTTGCAAGGAGTGCTTCAACTTAGTACAAGCAAAGGGAATCAAATTGTATTCTCTATTGAAACAAGTTGTATTTGTAAGAGATTTATTACTCAAATTTCTTTAATAAAATTCTCAAACAAGCAAAGGGTTTTCCTAGTTGGGTTCCCTAGAAAATTTTGTGCCTTGATGATTGTGATTCCACTACAAAATTTAGTAGAGAAATTTTGTGTCTATATGAAAAGGAAGTAGTTTTCAGATTGTTCATATTAGCAGTGGCAAAATTTCGTGGACTTTCTACAGATTTTAAGGCATCAGGCTCGAAGTGTGAAGATGCAATCAAATGTCTAATAGTTGGTGCAAAAACCTACTTGTCCTCTAGCCTTGAGATGACAGCTTTCCAACTCCTTATAAAGCCACTGGTGTAATATTGTGGCATAAAGCTTGGAGAATGTATGACCCACCATGATAGTCCGATAGTTGTTCAGATTAGAACTACTCCCTAATTTGTGGATTAGATGAATAATGTGTTTGGCCCAGGATGGGGGGATTAACTAAATCAACAATATGGGAATGAAGGGACTAGGTGCCATGCTTAAGGAATTCAACTTGAAGTGTTTTCTCATCAACTGTTCTATTGGTACACATAGCTATGACTGCTCTCCTCACTTCCCACACAAAGAAAAGGTGGAAAGCAGTGGAAGGAGACATGGGTGGGAGGTTGTCTTTGGGGTTAGGAGAAATGGTATGGGATTGAGGAAAAAGGATGCACCAAAAGGCTTTGGTGGAGTGGCAGAGGGCATCACTAAGTTCTAGTCACCTTTGAGAGAGAAATGCTTGTGTTTTACGACAAAGGAGATACGCAAGGGCAAACATGTGCATGCAGATTTAATAAATTAGTATTAACTATGCTAGAAATCTAGATGCATGACAAGATTATGGGATGGCTCCTATTTTTTGAAACCCACAACTATTTTGCAGGAAACAACCCCCAACCTGGTGTACTTGTACCAGAAATGTCAAAACGTGGCCGAAATGCTTATATGGCATTTCCTGATTTGGAAACACATTGAAACATCACCAAATTGTTTCAGTGGTATTTCGACCCAAATCTACCCATTTTCGCAACTGATTTTTCTTGTGCGGGCTCACTCAAGAACCCAAGAAGGGTGTGGGACCCTTATCTGGCTAAAAAAATCTAATCTACCACTAAAATTTATCTCTAATCACTCCACAAACTAATTTATCTCTAATCAATATATGCTCTAGTTCTGCTGAACAAGCTCCTTGTTCTATTTTTGTTGATGAGGATGAGGATGAGATTTGTTAGCATATGTAATTGCACTTGTCTTAGCTCATGTTTTATTTCATTTTCAGCACATATAGCCATGTATAAAGGCGCCTCATGTATAAAGTCTGATTTGGATTTCTTGGATGTTTGGTCTCATCTATATAGGAGAATTTTGGATTTTGTATTATGTAACCATCTAATAGATTCTATATAGGCTTGGTTTTCCTTCTAAAATGTCATTTATTTAATTTTTTTCTCTTGCAAGATAATGTGTTAATAACTTATTTGTAACCTTTATATGTATATAACGTTTTGCCCGATGTTTCCATTATGGGGGACTCACATTTCCAGCCATAGCTGTTTTGGAAACTTCCAGGCATTTCCATGTTTCATGCAACTTAACCACAGAGAATCAAATAGTTTGGCAGGTGTAATGCCTTTTTAACATTGGTATTCTATACATTCTTAGTTGTGATCAAACTTTAGAAGACTTGTGAGTTACTTTGTCAAATAAACTGCCTATAGTTACCACACTTTGTGAATTGTCCAAGTTATAACAACACATTTGACATCTACATCATGTTGCTAAACAATACTAGTATTTAGTTGGATTCTCAGCCTGTCTAGATATAGCCATATAAAGCTTGTAAAATTGTTTTAATAAGTTATTTTAATTTTTTAAGGATATGATTTTGTTTTGTTGTTTTGACCATCTCCTTTTGAGCATTGAGATGTATTCTTCCCTAAGTTTAATCTAACCTACTAAAACGAATTAGATTCACCTAATTTGCCCTTTTACCTATGAGCCCAGGTTGGTTTTGTATTCAACCTATATGATTGCATATGTATGGACTTAAATGAAAATGAAACCATGAGATCTCTTTCACAGATTAAGAAAGTTCCCTTCTTATCTACCCTACTCTTCATTATGTTGTTTTTTTTTGGCTATTAAAAATGCACACCTTTGGATAAATTATTGTAAAACGAATATTAGAGAGCAAACACAATCTAGAAAGTGAAAATAGATGCAAAATGTGAAAACTTAAACAATTTTAAATGTTAAATTTATCTCAATTTCAATTTTTTCTTGATGTTATGCAGGTAAGTATAAAGTCCTCCTTTTGAAAAGTAGGCAGGAGTACATCACATTTTCAGGTGACCCTTGTCTCTTAATGGTCCCTTATCATAATGGTCCTTTACATTTTCCTAAAGCATTATATTGGCCTCGAGATTTTCCTGAGAAACATTATTTGGTGATGTAATCACCTAGATTACAAATTCCCCATGACTCAAAATCTGGCAACTTGGGATAGATAACTGCTCAATAGCAATGTCATTTAGAGGAGGAAGAGGAGGAAGATTTGCAGGGAGGCGGCCCTTTATACCTCCTGTGAGAGACGAGCATGGGAACATCAAGAAGCTTGGACCTCCTGTTCTCTTTCCGGTATGTCGGCCTATTTTATGTTTTGGAATTGTGAGCTTCCTTTTCTTTTTATCTTAATGCAAAGACACTATTTTAAATTATCAAAAGGAGAGCTAATTACATATATGCAGGACATAAAAGAATTGCCTCTCCTGCCTGAGATTTTAAAGAAGGATGAAGAACTTGTGTCAAAGAGGAGGAAACTTAACAGTTTTTGGGATGCATCACCGTATTATATTGAAAAACAAAAGGAAAAGACTGGTTAGTGTAATGATGTTTCATTAGTTTTCAGGATTTTTTAGTTCTGGTTAAGCCAAATTTTGGCAAAGAAACAATTCATGCTTTGAAAACTTGGCTGTTTAAATTTTACAATTATGTGTATTCGGTTACAAATGATTTTCTAGCCTTTTTACCCCCTCCACCCGCCCCCTTGCCCCACTATTTGGGTTTGTCTTTCCTTTAAGAAAAATGTGGATTTGTGGTGTTTATGATTAAATTGAACTCACATTGGGTAATTTAATGTTGTGTAATGCATTATTGGTCATGTATTACAAAGTTGGTTAGAACTGCAAAAAGATTTGGACAGAGAATAGCAATGATACCTGATTCTGATTTACTAGGTTCAAGGATATTCGACAGATGTAATTGCTCTGTAATGTGGCACTTTCAGATCATATATATTAGCCTGCAAACAGAAAATGTTAGTATACATAAATAGAGGTGTTCATACACACAATAGTAGTAAAATATAACTATTTACAATTACTTTATCCAGGGCATTAGGTTTGGTCACTGCTACAGATTGGATCAATACATAACTTGACATCCATCTCGATGCTTTCAGAGTGGAACAATTGAAGGAAATCAGCTTACAGAAGCAGTTTTAGTGGTGGGACCTAGTTTGGAGAATTGGGGTTTGAAACCTTCCAGGGCCAATTTGAAGCCTTAATTGACATTTTTTTTGGGGGGGGGGGGATAGAACTTTGCCATTTAAGCTTCACACCCTGTGATGCTATTCTACACATAGATACCTTCCCAATGATCGAAAAAAGATGTCAATCAGAGTTTGTATGCAAAAATTATGCTTCCCAGAAGTTCACCTATCGTGATTGAACACCATAATTCGAGAGGATGCCATGTCAGCGCTAGTTACACGTGGAAAAGCAGGTAGCCACATGGGGACTATGAAGAAGACTTTACAATGTTGAAGAATCAAGGGCACTGAGCTGTAGTGTGATTCTTCTTGACTTGATAACAATTTGTGGAGTCTTTTTACTTTTCGTGTCAGCTTAATCTTCTTCCTTTTCTTGTTAATGCATGTGTGTGTACTTCATCAAACTGCTACCAAAAACCTAAGAACAAGAACACAAGATGTTGGCTCTCTGCCAGGGCCAAAACCTCTCTTCTCTTGAGAGGAAAACCCTTTGGTAAATTTCTCTTATTGAAGCTCCTTATTGATCAATGCCAAACCCTAGACCCCTAACTAGAATGTCCTCCAAGCACAAGTAAAGTCCTTCATCCTTTCTGCACTTCGTTCCCTGACACTTAGTCTTCCGTCTTTCGGCACTTTGTTCACCGGCACTTCGTCCTCCTTCTTCCAGCTGTTGATAGACCTTGTTTATGTGAGCTCTAGATGAGATGCTTCTCTTCTATACTTAATGATATCCTTTACTTATGTAGACACCTTCCTTCTTTCAACCAAACGAGCTCCTTCTTGAGATGTAGACTAGACTTGGTGTGACTGTACAACAGCCCTAGACCTCTGCAGGTGTAGAAGGTATCCTTGTGAATTAGGGTCCTTTCACCTTCGCTTGAGAGAGAGTTTTCTTTGCTTGAGTTGGAGGCCTTCTAGGCCTATCTTTCTAGCCCAAACAAAGATAAATATAGGACTGTTATCTTTCTCGCATGTGTGACTGTTTTCTATCCTAGAAAACAGTCCTCTTGACTTCGGTCTAGACTTCACCTTATTCGCTGCACTAGAGGCTCCCTTTCTCGTCACTTTTCCACCCTTTACTCGTTCCTTCACTTCGTTGATTTCAGAGGTAGGCCCTCCTTTAGGCCCTCCTTTAGGCCGACTTGAAGACCGACTTGAAGGCCGACTAGAAGATTGCAGGCCGACTTGATGTCTTTGCTTCAGGTAGCTTCTTTGATGGTGCCTTTGCTTTGAAGGAGACTTGACCTTGCTTGGAGGGATATTCTTTGACTCTTATACAAACATATACAGTGTAATATGCCCTTAAGGTCTTCAACATTTTCTTTTGACTATTTGACTCACCTATAGCACTTTAACATGTGCTAGACTTATTTCAATGAGCAAGAAACTCATTGACATATATTATAAAAATAATATTTCTTTTCTTGAATAAATACAAATATGAAAAATACATTTATGAAGACCGAACCTAGTTACATTTCCTTCAACATACAAGAGTCAAATTGTAGCTCATGTTGAGGGTTGAATGGTCAAATTTAACCCTTAGTTGGCTATTGGGCTATGTTATAACTAGGCCACTAGGAGGAAAATGGGTTCCATTGTATTTCAGTGCATTTTGTTTCATAATAGATAAGATAAGATAATTTTATTAATGTCCAACAAATGACCATAAGAGGTCAATGGGGCTGTCGGTTACAATGATTACATCATGCCATGTTGGTGGACCAAACGGTCCCCTTTAACATTTCTTTTAAAAAGCAGAAAATACATCTACAATCTAAGTAAATGTAAATGTAGAAGCTAGAAGCTCCCGGCCTCGAAATAAAGCACTGTGATGGAGCAGAGAAGGAGAAGAAGAAGAAGGAGAAGAAAAGGCAGGGGTCTCCTGTCCATATCCTACTCCTAACATCCGAGGTTGAGAGAAGAAAATTGAGAGAAGCATGTCAAAGTTTGTTGTCCTGTGGGCATACTAGGCTGTTGCTGCTGTCACCTGGAGGTTCTAGGGTGCCTCCCAGGGTGGATCCAATCTTGGAGCACTGGTGCAATCTGGTGGGTCGCCCCCCAGGACCGCACTGATCTGGCATCAATGTCTGTGGGTTGGTCAATGGTTCTTTTGGTGCCCCGCTCTGATGGTAGCACCCTAAAGAATTCCGTGATCTTCTCCGTGGTGTCCAATCTGGTGGGAGGCTGAAGAAAACAGGCCCGAAATCTGAAGGCCTCCTGGAGATAAAGTGCAAGGCATCTCAGACCAACATATTTGAGGAAGCTGGTCAAAGTCTGAGAAGACCTGAAGAGACAATGGAAACGACCCCGAATCTCGTATTAAGCAGGGCATCTGAAGATGAAGTGTGTCTCTGTCTCTATTTCCTGTAAGTGACAAAGTTGGCAAATCCTATCTGCCCTATTGATGTGGTGATCTGTCTCCACCTGGAGTCTGTGAGACCCAACTCTGAACTGCCCGAGGGGGATTCTAAGGGCATGCATCAAATGCTGGAACGTGTACTGGGGTCTGATGATGAGCCCATCCCTGATTTCTAGGCAATGCTTCGCGTAGAAGGCCATTTTTGGACGCAACCCATTTGGGGGATTGGTCCTTGTAATCTGAATGTATCGTCTGTAAGTATCCTCCTTAATGATTTTATTCAGCTCGCTGATTGGGGAGGAGGTGGCCTGGGGCATTCAGAGAGTATTGAAAAGGAGGGAGATGGTCAATCTAGATTCCTGAAGCCTCCAGAAGCTCTGTCACACCGGTGTACCAACATTTGGATCGGCCTGTCTGCATACGGGCGATGTTCTCTGAGGAGCAATATGCTAAATATGGGTATCTGTCACGACCCTTCCTCGTGTCTGCCAGGCCTCGGAACCTGTGCAGGGGTGACACTAACCTGAATATCACCTCTAGGCAAAAAGGTTAAGCCCTGAACTCTGCTAGAATGATGTGCTGAGGCACTGCTTGCTTGCACCTAATGAAACGACACAAAAGGAGGGTTTGGACCCGCTCTGTTGAGGCCCAATTTGACTCTAGGAGAGAGGAACCCCTAATCTCTGAGCCGTAAAGCACTGTGGGGCGAATCAAAGTGTCCATGATGCTCATTTTGGACGAGATGTCCTGGAAATGGTGTCGGAAACACTGCCTCTCCAGAAGGGCTAGGGAGCCATACCCTTTGTTGATAGGCTGAAGGGCTGGCCGCAGGCTAAAGTGAGTCCCTGAGAACTGAACTCCCAAATATGTATAGGTGCTGACAATCTCGATCTCTTCTCCTTTAAATAGGAAGTGGAAGTCCGAGGTTTTCTTGACTCCATTGAAGACAATCACATCACTTTGGTTTTACCCAAGTTCACAGTTAGATGCCTCTGGTCACAAAATGTTGCGAGAGCATCCAGTTGTCTCTGAAGGCCTTCTTGGGAGGAGGCAATAAGGGCAATATCGTCTGCAAAGAGGAGGATGGAAATTAGGACCTGGTGAAGAAGACACCCATCTGTATCCTGGATATGTTACCAGAGGAAGGACTCAAGCTCATTGATATAGATCCCGAATAAAGTAGGAAGAAGGGGGCATCCTTGCTTGACTCCAATGGTGCTTCGGATGAAATTTGACATTCCTCCGACTGTGCGGAGACGGCCAAGGACGGCCTCATAGAGGCGCATGATAGCTGTTAGGAGAGTCGAGGAAATGCCAACCTCTCTTAGCTTCTGGAAAAGATCTTCCCTCGGGACTGAGTCAAAGGCCTTTCGAAAGTCTACAAAGCAGCAGTACACTTTAGAGGATCGATGCCTAGCCTCCTCGATCATCGCATGAGTGGATAGAGAGAGAGAGTAGAACATAGGGGGTTTGTGTTCTTTAACAACCCACAAGCCACAAGTCTTACGTATCTCCATAGAGTGTGCCTTCACCTTTGTATTTGCATAATTTCCATTAAGATAAAAAAGAGCAGAGAAGCCTCGCCTTCCAATTGGGTTTTCTCCCAAGAGGGTTTCCAAGATCATATCTTGGTGTTCATTGTTGTATTTCACTGTTCTCTATTTTTTGCATTTTATCTATTGCAAGCATAACGTGAAAAATAGTAGTTAATAAATTTAGAAATATAAGGAAAATTAACCCATATATAGTAGATTTTAGATTTTAGTCTGTTGTTGCATAATCCACACCTTTGGGTTACGTGGAAAAAAGCTTTAATCCACTAAGTGTGGCCTTGTGGGCAAGTCTCGAATCAAGTTGCTATCACTCAATCTCGTTTCCTCCATCTAGGTGTTAAATTTTCTTAGGGCTATATTGTTTTTTGCTTCAGATAATTGCATTTGCAAATTTTTCAACATTTACATATTGCATTCACCCCATAACATCATAACATCATCATAAATTATGTAGAAATAACAATAACATTAACAGTCCAACGGAACATAAAGGAACAACAAAAGAAAAGCATACACAAAGGGGACATCTGGATTTGGTCAAAGACCAGGGCAAAACCCCACAAGGGGGAAATCCATCCAAATTCTTCTTCTTCTATTAGATGTTCATCAATTGTTCAACTGAGATACAAAGTACAATGAGACATCAAACATATTAGGCCTCCTAGGGCCAACCAGGAATCATTCATGATTCTCATATGTCAAGTTAGATCAAGCCAAGAATATCAAAGTCACATGAGTTACCATACATCCCTGCCTCTGTCATATTGATATATCAAGATCCCTGTAATAATAAAGTCACTGTCATCAATCATCATTCTCAAGGACATTGTCATCATAAGAGCATAGCTACGGTCATCATGTATCATGGAAGTCATCAGAGTCACTGATGTGCCAAGTCACTGAAGTACATAAGGATCACTGCATTGAATTAAAGACACTAACACAAGCTTGCTGCTACAAGTATAGATATGACTGTCTATGTCACTGTCATGATGATAGTGACATAGATTGCTTTCTTGTTGATCACTGTAGTACGACAAGAACATTGCCAACCAGGTCACGTCTCACTGCCATCACAAATGATTACTGTTCTTTTGATTATCAAAGTTACCAACCTGCTGGAACATAGAGCACTGTCATATTGCAGAAATTAGAACGCTGCCATTCCTTACATTGTTGTCATTATTATCCTACAACTATCAGAGTCACTACCATCCCACTTTATATAGATCCCTGTCATCAAGAATTGCTATATAAACTTGGCCACTTACATATGAAAGAGATCCAACATTTAGAGTGATACTGATCATCGAACCATTGGTAATAAACCATAGAGGAAAAAAAATATATAGGTTACTGTAATGAGACCGTCTTTGATGATATAGTATGATGACACTTAATGGAGTGATGATACAAACATAACAAAACGATGTCATATACTAAAGCGATGACAGGTATATATATATATACAAGCCATAAAGCGATGCTACAGGTATATGTACTCGAGCCACATAACAAAGTGATGCCATATAACAAAGTGATGCCACTTACTAAAGCGATGACAGGTATATACATACAAACCACAAAGTGATGCTACAGGTATATATACTCGAGCCACATAACAAAGCAATGCCATATAAATAACAGAGTGATGCCACTTAACAAAGCGATGACATGTATATATATACGAACCATAAAGTGATGCTATAGGTATATACACTCTAGCCACATTACAAAGTGATGCCATATAAATAACAACGTGATGCCACTATTGTTAAGAACGAGTCATTGTAAACATGCGCGAGTCACTATAACATAATGACATTCATAAGTTGTCGAGCTGTAGAGAAACATGTGTGTAGACCCTAGAAAATAAATCCGATCCTTAGATACGAACCACAGAGCTTTGAACTCGAGCCATAGAAGATTGATATGAACCACCAAGATTAATGTGCGAATATAAGAGAGAGCCACTGAACTATTTATCAAGCTCCAGGGTTATGTTGACATAAGCCATGTGTATTTTTGAGCCATGATGGTTGACTTTATATAGTCAATTTGGGATGTGGATCTTCATATGGAGCCGACAAGAGATTTTGTGAGACCATCCATTTAGCTTGGAGGGAAGATCCAAAAGTTTAAATTTCTCTTTTAAACAAATATTTTCTTTAATAATTATTTGCTTAATTTACATTAATAATTTAAAGTAATATTGTCCCTTATCCAATTAAATTCAACTTGGGCTTCTTTTGGGGCACTTAGGGTTTCTCTTTGGGGAAATTTGCCTTGAAGCTGCCAAATTGCAACACTCCCTCTTAGTTAGGGAGGAATTTCCATCTGCATCAAACATCTCATCTATGCTTTTCTCTGTTCCCTCTCAGAACAATCTGAACTTGAATGATATGTCTCAATATATAAGAAGGCAAGCAGCTGCGTCATCCTTACATCTCATCCTGTCTCATAGAAGAAGAATAATGCACAATCAAAGGTAGGTGAGATCAATCCTCAAAACCCTACTAGTTTCCAAGTCAAATCACATGACCTTTATCTCAACTACATTAACAAAACATCCATCTCATCATATCTCATCTTAACTTGATTCCTTTGATCATCAACTGAATAATGATGTTACAATCTAAAGAAGAAGAATCATCATAGGGGAGCCTAGTACCACGCTAAATCCAAGGACGATAGGTGAAATCCACTTACTGCAAGGGTAAGGATCACACTCTATCCTATTGACCTGTGACAATAGGCAAGATCGACTTAAGGATCACACTCTGTCCTATTGTCCGCTAATCCTCCATCTAGACCCTTAAGAGTCAAGTGGTAGAACACCTGCATCCCAAGACTTGAGCGAGATCGACTTACCTTACTGGGCAAGGATCACACCCTATCTCAAGTCACCTCAACCCATTGGCCAGACGGGGAGGTCCAATCCTAACAAACCCAAATTGTGGGGATGATGCCAACTGGGGTATACTCTGTCAAAGTGACAATTGGCGAGATTGACTTTCCATAGGGGTAAGGATCACACCCTATCCTATTGTCCAGAGTTACAGTAACCTTAGGAGTGCTTATTGCTCCATTCCTCATCCTAGGAGCTCAACGGGGGGAAGAGCACGCATAGTCATCCTGATTAGCCCGGGACCGCTTCCTCTTATCAGTGCCTTCAATAGGCTTATGACTATTATTCCTGGCCATAGTGCATGACACCTAGACAGTGTCGGGTCAACCACACGCTTACATGTGGCAACTCAAGAATCCAACAGTTCTCCTTTTCATCAATCAAAGTAATGGAGTCTCATAGCTCCTCTTTGCACCATATCCCAGATATAGTGATTTCTGATCTCAATGTGCTCGGACCTGTCATGGAACACATGATTTTCTGCATGTCAGATCCCACTATATGTCATAGCATATCATAGTCATGCTCAACATATGCTCAAACAAATTCAAAGAGCTTTCTCCATCATACTGACTTACAACCAATCATGCTAGCATCAATGCATACTACGGCTCAAAGCAACAAATTTTAGTACTTGTCTCATACAAAAAATCATGGCTGACCTAGATGTGCTCAACATCATCAACATATCCATATAGTCTCAAGTATCCAATAGTGTGTCACATATCATAAATTACCAACTTTGTAACATACCAGTATACATATCCAAGATCTATATGGCTCAAAGAACATAATGCAAATCTAGAATTCATCTAATTGTCAACTCATTGTGGAAATCCATCAAAATTGTATTTGAAGAGGAGGCTCTCTCAACTGCTTTAGTGTAATTCATCATGCCATGCATACTTCCCTTTACAAGGAAGTCCTCATCATCTCTTTGTTACACTTCTAATCTCAAGTAGTTCTGCGGTTAGCTCCCTTTGGCACTGAATACTGAGATGGTCCGATCTTGTCATAAATAAGTTGTCAATGAATATAACCAAATATCAAAGACATGCTTGCAACCTGAAGAGCGGTTGGTGTTTGCATCGGATGACCATCAATTCACGTATGCCAAGACCAGAAGTCTTGTTCTGGTCCATATGGGACTTTCTTCCATCTGCAATCATGATTCTAATCTCATGTGCCTGAAAGCGTTAAGGTAGCTCCAGGTTATGCTTATTCCTTATATACATCATGGAGGTAGCTTACTTCACATACTTATGACAATAGCACATCAAGCAACGAAATTCAAGATCTCATCATAACCTTTATTCTCTGAGAGCATGCCTTCTCATCATAGTTTAAACCATATCATGGAAGCATCAAACGCTGCCACATCTTAGTGTTCAAGTATGGTACTTGAAGGATTTATCTTATTACACTGGTGTACTTCAATATACTCCCTCTAAATAGGAAGCTTCTTCAATCATAGTTATCAACCAAGGAGACTGCAACCCTTCCTTTGAGGTCTTGATCTCTTGTCCATTTTCAAGTAACATTCTAATCATGGAATGGCTCTGCATCCTTCTCAATCTTGACATAGATTACTTGGTCCTCACATCCTTCTGAAGTGCCTATAGATCCCAGAGCAAGAGCAATAATGTTAGAGTAAATAATCATAATGAAAGTTTACCTGGTAACGAAGCGGGGCTATCATCCTTCTCTAGATGTAAGAGTGGCTCCAGCAATATCTTGCACCAACTACCTCTTGGAGATAACCCTTTTGGCATTATTCTTTAACTTGATGATCCTCAAGATGGATCACATCCTCATCCGAGAAGTTAATGAAACAGATAAAATGCTCATGCAGGAAGAATTACTAATAATCGAAAGGAATAAATTCACAAGAATAATGACACAAAGAAATCACATGACTTGAAAGTAGTTATTTTCTCTGGGAACTAACTCTTCCTGCAATGCTCCACATTATGATGATCTTTGAGAAGGATGAACTTTCCTCATTCACGAAGTTAGTAAAAGAAGCATTCAAATATTCTTGCTGGAAGAATAAACAATAGTCCAAAAATGACAAATCTAAACAAGACTAGTGTCATAAACAAAATATTATAAACCTTGATTATACTTATCTTTAACAGGGATTGTAGGAAACTATTTGCTCCCTCTTGATTTGGCGGCTTCCATGAGTCACCACTGCCCATCAACCATATGCCATTAGCAGAAGAAATGCGTATTCTTGAATACCACCTGTATCCTTTGTCTTCTTTCATCAGTAACCATGATCAACCATCAATGACTTCTGAATCTGCAACATACCCTTAGGGTTTCTTTGAGTCTATTATGGGCTTCTCACTTATCATATCATACTATGGTTTCTCTGAATCTGCTAGGTACTTGAATGACTAAATAACTCTGAATCAAATCAGACCTCTTTCATATGAAGGCCACTCCTAGGGTTTCTCCAAAACCCTAGTTTGTGTTTGCAAGAACAAAAGGTCTCCCTAGGGTTTCTATCAAACCCTAGCTTCTTTTACGTCTTTGCCATCTTCATCCCTTTTGCTCTGCTTGATCCATCATAGGTGTCTTCATGGGGGTGATCTTTAATGACTTTTCTTTAGCCCAGCTCTGATACCATCTTAAATTTTCTTAGGGCTATATTGTTCTTTGCTTTTGATAATTGCATTTGCAAATTTTTCAACATTTACATATTGTATTCACCCCATAAAATCATAACATCATCAACAATTATGTAGAAAGAACAATAACATTAACAATGCAACGAAACATAAAGGAACAACAGAAGAAAAACATACACAAAGGGGATATCGAGATTTGGTCAGAGACCAGGGCAAAACCCCACAAGGGAGAAAACCCATCCAAATTTTTCTTCTTCTATTAGATGTTCATCAATTGTTTAGCTGAGTTACAAAGTACAATGAGACATCAAACATATTAGGTCTCCTAGGGCCAACCAAGAATAATTCATGATTCTCATATGTCAAGCTACATCAGGCCAAGAATATCAAAGTCACATGAGCTGCCATACATCCCTGCCTCTGTCATATTGATATATTAAGATCCCTGTAATAACAAAGTTACTATCATCAATTATCATTCTCCAGGACACTGTCATCATAAGAGCATAGCTACGGTCATCATGTATCATGGAAGTCATTAGAATCACTGATGTGCCAATTCACTAAAGTACGTAAGGATCACTGCACTAAATTAAATACACTATCACAAGCTTACTGCTACAAGATATATATGACTGTCTATGTCATTATCATGATGAAAGTGACATAGATTGCTTTCTTGTTGATCATTGTAGTATGGCAAGAACATTGCCAACCAGGTCATGTCTCACTGTCATCACGAATGATTGCTGTTCTTTTGATTATCAAAGGTACCGACTTGTTGGAACATAGAGCACTGTCATATTGCAGAAATTAGAATGCTGCCATTCCTTACATTGTTGTCACTGTTATCTGTCAACTATCAAAGTCACTACCATCCCACTTTATATAAATCCCTGTCATCTAGAATTTCTATACAAACTTGGCCACTTACGTATGAAAGATATCCAACATTCAGAGTGATACTGATCATTGAACCATTGGTAATAAGCCACAGAGAAAAAAAAAACATTTACAGGTTACTGTAATGAGACCTTCTTTGATGATATAGTATGATGTCACTTAATGGAGCGATGCTACGAACATAACAAAATGATGCCATATACCAAAGAGATGACAGGTATATATATACGAGTCATAAAGTGATGCTATAGGTATATATACTCGAGCCACATAACAAATGATCACAGTCCCAAGGATGTAGTCCAATGGTAGGTGGGGAGGTTTGGTCTCCACAGGTCTCGTGGTCCAATCCTGGGCAAGACTATGTATGCTTGAGCGCTGCTCTAGGCTTGATTTCTTCAGTTGAAAAAAAACAAAGCGATGCCATATAACAGAGTGATGCCACTTACTAAAGCGATGACAGGTATATATATATACAAACCATAAAGTGATGCTATAGGTATATATACTCGAGCCACATAACAAAGTGATACCATATAAATAACAGAGTGGTGCCACTTACCAAAGCGATTATATATATATATATATATAAACGAACCATAAGGTGACGCAACAAGGATATATATTTGAGCCACATAACAAAGCGATGCCGTATAAATAATAGAGTGGTACCACTTATCAAAGTGATGACAGGTATATATATACGAACCATAAAGTGATGCTACATGTATATATACTCGAGCCACATAACAAAGTGATGCCATATAAGTAACAGAGTGATGCCACTTACCAAAGCGATGACATGTATATATATAATAAGGTGATGCTACAGGTATATATACTTGAGCCACATAACAAAGCGATGCCATATAAATAACGTGATGCCATCATGCGACTATTGTTAAGAACAAGTCATTTTAGACATGTGCGAGTCACTATAACATAATGCCATTCAAAAGTTGTCGAGCTGTAGAGAAACATGTATGCGGACCTCAGATTATAAATCCAATCCTTAGATATGAACCACAGAGCCTTGAATTTGAGCCATAGAAGATTGATACGAACCACCAAGAATAATGTGTGAATGTAAGAGAGAGCCACCAAACTATTTATCAAGCCGCAGGTTTATATTGACATAAATCGTGTGTTTTTATGAGCCACGATGGTTGACTTTATATAGTCAATTTGGGACGTGGATCTTCATATGGAAGCAACAAGAGATTCTATGAATGGAAGCAACAAGAGATTCTATGGGACCATCCATTTGGCTTGGAGGGAAAATCCAAAGATTTAAATTTCTCTTTAAAAAAAATATTTTCTTTAATAATTATTTGCTCAATTTACCTTAATAACCATCCCATTTAGCTTGGAGGGAAAATCCAAAGATTAAAATTTTTCTTTTAAACAAATATTTTCTTTAATAATTATTTGCTCAATTTACCCTAATAATTTAAAGTAATATTTTCCTTTATCCAATTAAACTCAACTTCTACTTCTTTTGGGGCACTTAGGGTTTCCCTTTGGGGAAATTCGCCCCGAAGCTGCCCAAATTTCAATATTAGGCTACCTCCTAGCAAAGCCAAGGGAGGTAGTCCCTAAAACAACTAAGGCTGATTAAGCTATAGTAAACAAGAAATTAATCTAGGAGTTAATTAGATTACACAAGAATACATTAACCATCAATATACAATATGAAAGATAGATAAGTATAGAATGACAGAAATTAAATAACAGGATAGACTAGTGCCAAAAGTAAATGCTTGTTGCTTGAAATTAAATCCGGCAAATGAAATTGTAGCCCCAAATTTTATTAAGTTGATTTCACTTGGATTTATTAGTTGAGTGAGTGTAGAATGGAGAGTTGTGTATGTGACCCATGTGAGTGCAAGAAAACAAGGAGAAGGTCACAAGGAGATCCAATGGGATGATTTCACAAGTCGACAGTTTCTTGGAGATCCAATAGGAGGAGGCTTAGCTCACTCCTCTGATTTCACAAATGAACAGTTTCTTTTTGTCAAACTTACAATAAATGGTTGAGAGAGGTTTTCCCTAATTAAACTAATCCAACCACACAAGTCCTATATGATCATGCGCAAGGATCAAACTTTGCTTGTAATGGTCGAGAGCATAACAAGACTTGGATGGGAGATGGTTCGTTACTTTTGCAAAAATGAAATTAATCTAAAACATAAAGAAATTTAATCTACTTAAATGAAATAAATCTTTTTTAATGTGTTTTGCGGTGCAAGGTTAATTTTAAGCCAAACAAAATCACACCATGAAAATGAGACAAATACACAAGCGACCCCTTGTTGGGTAGGGGGGAATGGGATGCCAAGGAGATTCTCCTAACTCCCTCAAGATTAGAATGATTGTTATGGGTATCCCTTATGAATAAAGGGAAAATGGTGGTTTTCAAAGTTACAATGGTTATAATAATCCCTTTTTTACAATGGGAAAGTTGTGCGAATTTCTCCCCAACGGCTTGGCCAAACGCAGAACTGGTTGTAAGGCTCCTACAACAGCTCCAGAATGGCTCCAAATGTGTCCAAAGGATCCTCTAGGGTGACACTCGTGGTTTATCGAAGGAGGAGTTGGAATTTTCGCTCGGAAATCCCCTTGTGCTAAGTTGCTCAAGCAAAAAATATGGTTAAGTTGTCAAATTGTCAAAAGCCCCAAATGATAGCCCTCACCTCCTATTTATGCTTGTTTCCTTCCTTCTCCCTTGTGGGCCCCATTCTCCACTAGTATGCTCCCCCTTCTCTTCTTTCTCTCTCCACAAGTGCGTGCTACCTAAGGGAGTGCATATTCCCTTGGTGTGTGACCCCCACAACCCACCAAAAATTTGATATTTCCCTTTTCCTAAGTCAAAATTCCAAAAAATGCTCCCAACACCAAAATTAATCAAAATTGTGATGCCTCCTAAGTAGCTTAAGAAATTGGGGATATTAGAGTGGCCCCTGCCAAAATTTGCTAGTCCTTAAGCAATTTCAGTGCGGGATGTTGCAACACTTGCTCACCCTCCCAAGTGGCATCCTCCTCAAGAAGGCCCTTCCACTTGACTAAAACCTCCCTAATAATCTTTTTTTCTAAGCTTCCTTTGATGCATATCCAAAATGGCCTCCAACACCAACTTTAGATGCCCCTCTTCATCCAACTGTGGCAACTCTGTAGTGATCGTGACCTGCTGTCCAAGTGCCTTCTTCAAGCATGACACGTGGAAAATGTTATGCACCTTGCTTCCTAGTGGAAGCTCCAACCATATGCCACCTCCCCAACTCGCCTAGTCACCCTGTATGGCCCATAGAATCGTGGCTTGAGTTTCTTTGCACCCTTCTGCTTAAGTGATGACTGCTTGTACAGTTGGAGGCGTAACTAGACCGTTTCACCAACCTCAAGTTGCCTCTCAACTTTGCGCCAGTCAGCATACATTTTTTGCTGATTTTGTGCCATCTGCAGATTAACATTGAGAACCTTGAGGATCTCTTGGCTCTCTAGGATCCAATCTCTAGCCCTTGGGGCTTTGCTGTGTCCATATCAGTAAATGATAATGCATCATAACCATAGAGGGCACAAAAAGGAGACATACCAATTGGCATGTGGTAGGTGGTGTTGTAGCAGTACTCTCCAAGGTGCAACCACTTCACTCGTGCGCGCTGTTGCCTTGTCAAATAGTTGCGGAGATATCCCTTCGACCACTTGTTTATAATCTCTATCTACTCAATTGTCTAGGGGTGATAAATGGTGTTGGGAGTGAGCTCCGTACCCACCAACCTGAACAACTCCTGCCAAAATGCTCCCATGAACCTGTTGTCTTGGTCACTGATGGTCTTTGGAAGACCAAGTAGCCTGAACACCTCTCTAAAGAAGAGCTCAACGACCTGTGAAGCTGAAGACCTAGCGGATATAGCAAAAAAATAAGCAAACTTGGTCAACCTGTCCACCACCACATAGAAGTAATCACACCCCTGTGTGACTGGAAGACCTGTGATGAAGTCCATGGACACGCTCTCCCATTTCCTCTCTGGGATAGGGAAAGGCTATAGTAAACCTGCAATGTGTGTTGGCTCTCCCTTGTTCCTCTGACAAACCTCACACTCTTGTACATGCCTCAAGACATCCCCCTTGAGGCCCCTCGAAGAAAAACGCTCCCTGACGACTCTGTAATTTTTGAGGAACCTTGGGTGTCCTGCCATGGGTGAATCATGGGCCGCCTACATAATCCTCTCTTTCAATTGCGACCCCAACACCAAGTAGATCCCGTCCTTGTAATATATCACCTCATCCATCACTCGATACTTGTCATCTCCAAATGTGCCATCCAATATCTTGTAGGCCTGCCGATCCTTGGAATACTCTACCAAGAGCTACGCTCTCCAATCTTGGGTAATATCCATCAAAGATAGTGCCGCGAGCCTCCTAGATAGGCATCTGCCACTATGTTTTACTTACTCTATCTTGAAGTCATATGCTTGGATCTTATTAATCCACTTCTGCTGTCTCTCCTATAATTTCTTTTGCTCTGAGAAGAATTGAAGACTGTTGTGGTTAGTCTTCACCTTGAAAATGTTGCCCACTAGGTATTGCCGAAACTTGGTCAATGCATGCATTATAGCCAATATCATAAATATAATACAACTGCTCATAGTCAGGGAGCTTCCGACTCTCGTATGCTATGAGATGGCCTCCCTGCATCAACACTGCCTCAATGCTCTCGCCTGATGCATCACACTCCAATACAAGGGGCTGTGAGAAATCCGGTAATGCCAAAACTGGACAAGTGCTCATCACCACCTTGAGGCGCTTAAAGGCCTCCTGCGATGTGTCTGTCCACTTGAAAGCCCCTTCTTCGTGAAGTTTGCAAGGGATGCAGCTAGCTGAGAAAATCCCCTCACAAAGTGCTTGTAATATGTGCATATGCCCAGAAATCCCCTCAGCTCTGTCACGTTCCTAGGCATAGGCTAGTCACGAATGGCTTGAATCTTCTCTTGGTGGACTTTGACTCCATCCTCCCCTATTACGTGCCCTAGGCATAGCATCTCTGTCAATCCGAGCTTGCACTTGGACATCTTGGCATAAAATTGCTGCTCGTCCAAGATGCTCAAGACCACCTCCAAGTGCTGCAGTGCTCCTCCCAAGTCCTGTTGTAAATGAGTATATCATCAAAGAACACTAGGACGAATCTGCGCAGGTGCTTGCGGAACACGTGGTTCATGCAAGACTAAAATGTGGCAGGTGCATTGGTGAGCCCAAAGGGCATACCAAAAAGTCGAAGTGCCCATAATGGCACTTGAATGCAGTGTTCGGGATATCCTGCTCCCTCACCCGAATCTGATGGTATCCCAAACGCAAGTCTATCCTAGATAAGTACTTTGTTATGAACATAATTTATGTATAAATAATAAATAATAATCATAATAATATGTAATTAAATAATAATTAGTTAAACAAAGAGGCATGTCTCTACAGACATGACTCTTCGTGAAAGGGTAATTCCTGGCTATATATACATGACCCTCACTCTCAATTGTATCATCATTCTTATTCATACATTTAATATATAATCTTGTATCTCAATGGAGATCTTTAAATTCCAAGTCTTCTGGAGTATTTAACTTGAAGAACAAACTTTGTTCATTACATTGGTATTAGCGCTGTTCGATCCTCTAGACGCTCACTGCTGAAGAGAACCAATCTGATCTGGCCTTTGGCCATTCTTCATCAACCTTGTTTTCGTCACAATTGAATTGTTTCGCTACACAAAGTTGGAGTTTCTTTGTTTTGCCAATTTTGTCATTCAAGGCTTTGGCCATTAAACAAAAAAAATAAAGAAAAAAAGAAGATAGTCAAAGGAAAAAAAGGAGAAAAGAAAATAAAAGAAGTACTTATAAAGATAAAAAAAAGAATTAAAGAAAAAAATCATATAAAAATATACTATTAAAAAAAGATATATAGTCCGGTGTAAATTTTGAAGGAGAACATTCATATATATGAAAAGGTTCTACATTATTGATAAAAAGTGCATGATAAAGTTAAAAGGGGATCTTTCCAGATATCTTTAAAACTATACGTAAGAGAAGGAAAAGTAGATAATATTATCTTGATTCTTCATTAAGTGGTTTGCAAGCTCGTGGTTTTAGCAACCCATGGTAATTGACCATGGTATTCTAAAGGTAAAAGAAAAAAAAAAGGAATACAAAATCTCTTTATGTGAATGGTAAGTTTTACTTTTTACGTGGAGAAAATTAACCGAGTCAAAAGCACATAAGTGGACATATATTTTATATTATACCCCAAGGAGGTGAATAGCGACGTTTCACTAGGGTTGTAACTTTTCAAAATGAAATTTTTTTTATAAATAAAAGATATATAAAGCGAAGTATTATATTATTATAAAGGGGT
>APFE031575923.1:0-12702 GCA_000404065.3 Pinus taeda | reverse complement strand
TTATTTTCGAATAAGTCTTACTCAGCCTCTGTTTTTCGAGTAAGTCTTACTCAGCCTCTGTTTCGAATGTTCAGTGTTTTTTGGTATCAGAGCCATACCTCGATTCTGTTCGTTTGAATTCTATAGACAGAGTCTGAAGATAGCCAGGTAGCCTTCGAAAAGTATTTCGTTTTACGAATACTGAGTAAATAAACGCTACTTCAGTCAATCTCTGGAATAGAATTAGTCCAACTAAGTATGGCAAAATTTTTGAGATCTTTTTCTACGATAGATAAATCTTCCATTTCTGAGGTAGAAAATAGATCCCAGGAAACAGATATAATTGAACATGAAAAGGTAGAAGACCCAGAAAACTGGAATCCCCCGGCTTTAAACACAAAAGAAATTTATCCCGTACCAGTAATGTTCAAGTTAACAAAGAAGGCCTATTTCAAAGAAATCGAGCTGAAAGTTAGAATTAAAGGTCCATCTGTTCAAATTATAGGTCTGAATTTGTTTTCTGATGAAGAAATTAAGAAGTTCAGAAAATATCATGCAGAAAAAAGATTCTTTTATCTGCATTTTGGAGGAATAAGGATAGGGTTAGCCCCGCTGGTTCGTAGAGGCTTAAATACTCCTTGTATAGCAGAACTCTTTGATACAAGACATAACATATATGATCATGCCCGAATTGGTACTATCCAAGGAAATCTTTCTTCGGGATGTCAATATGGAACAATCTTTCCTGACTATGCAATTAGCTTAACAGATGTCCATCTCAAAGATTGCTGGAAGACACTAATAGGAGTTCAGGGTCTCTCGATGGTTGATGACAGTGAGTATTTGTCAGTAATTGTTCAAACTTCATTCCAATTGACAAATACAGTGCATCCAAAGCTAAAACAACCAGTATTAAGAGATTGTGTTGCAGTAGGTGTAGGCAATGCGCAAATTGAAGGAGTTCATTATGATAAAGAAGCCTTGCCTAGTGATTGGTATATACAATATAAGTCTCTGGCTGCAGATAGTTCAAATAAATTGGTCAAGAGAATGTATGTAGCAGATAATTGTGTAAAAATCTTGCCGAGTCAACCTTCAATACCAAGACCAATTGCTTTGCCAGAAAAACATGTCTTACCAGCCCAAAGGGAACCAGTCCTTACCAGTGGAAGAAGGTCTTTTTATCGTCAGATCGCTATACCAGAAGAGCCTAGTACTTCCACTAGTACTCCAAGGTCTGATACTCAGCTATACATACCAGAAGAAAAGCCATTTTTAGCTGTCAATAAAATGTTTAGAACATATGTACATAATTTCCCACCAGTAGATGAATTTCAGTATGCAGCTAAGAGATATGTAAAAGGAGGAAAATGGCCACCAAAAACAAAGTTTTGTACTACTTCATCTTTTTCAAAACAACCACCTACTAGAGCTGACTGTGCTCCATTATTAGAACACAATTCACAAAATCCAAGTGATATGGATCAAGTACATCAGATAGGAAATTATCTGACCACTTGGTGTGCTTATGCCGAAGATGTTCTAGATGATCTTGGTGAACAAGCTGAGCTTATTAATGCAAATCTGAAATTACTATATGATGAGCAACAGAGAGAGAAACAAGAAAAAGAAGAAAGGAGAAGAAGAAAACAAAAGAAAAAGGCCAGAGAAATTCCAAAATTTCATAGAGATATGTCTGTCCCTAATCATTGGGATTTAGAAGAAGAAAGCAAGGAGAAATCAGAAGAAAATACTTCTACAGATGAAGGTACTTCTAAAGATACTGGGAAGTTAACCAGTGAATCCAAGACCTTCAGAGTTCACAAACCTTTTGAGTCAAAGAAAGAAGTGATGACTTTGTCTGAAGCCGCCTCTAGATTTCCATCCTTTATTTTGCCATCTATACGTAACCAGAATAAGGCACATATATTTAGAGAAGTTGCTAAGTATCCTAGAATTGAAGAAGACCTGTCAGCAGCAAACGCTAGTGGCTACATTCTAGATCTAGATAATTCTTCTAACCCAGGAGAATCTATTAGAATATGGATAGGAGCCCTATATCAGATGCAGGTTACAACAAAACTGGATAATGTATCTATTATACTTTTAGCAGAGAAAAGAATGGCAGGAATGGTCTACGACTGGTGGATGGGACCACCTCCGGAAGAAAGAATTGCCGTCATGGAATCAGGATTAGCCACTCTAGAAGTGCTACTTAAAACACAGTTCGTTCCAGAACCGATTGATGAAAGAAAACAACTTCTAACTGATCTTAGCAGGATGGAATTAAAAGATCTAAAATATTTAGATCAGTTCAGTAAAGATTTTATGGCTAAGGTTTATAAAGCTAATCTTTCAAATGATGTGGCTCAGAAAATCGCATACTTGACAAAAATACCAGGCAATTTAGGAGACCTCATAATGAAAGATATAGAATTGCAATATAAAACATTAGAGCAAATATATTGGGTGGATCTTCTGTTTAGAGTTTCAGAAAAGGTTAAATATTTATGTTGGCAGAAGAAAGCTAATGATATTACTCCAAGCTCCAATGTTTGTCAAGCAGTATTGCCATGGACACCTTTTAAGAAAAGAAAATCAAAGAGGTATGGCAAATACAAACCCAAGAAAGTCTCTAATCCAAGAAAGCCATTCAGAAAATATAAATTCTTGAAGAAAAGAAGAAATCCAAGAAACAATAATTGTTGTTTCATTTGTAAAAAAGAAGGACATTTTGCAAGAAAGTGCCCACAAAAATCATCCAGTGCTTTAAAAGCCTGTATAGACATTCAAGATTTCCAGGATGATTGGTCAATTGTAAATTCAAATGATGAAGTTTCAGATGTCTATATTTTGACTGAAATATCAGATGCCGAAGCAGAAGAAGACGAAGAAACTGTACAAAAAATGAATGTTTGTAGGTCATGTTCCGATGACGAATGGTCAGACGAAAAGCATTATAGTGAAGAAGAAAGTAGCACAGATTATGATGTTACCAGCGAAACCTCATATGATTCAGACAATGAGTCTGTAAGCACTGCTTCATTATCAATCAGGCAAGGTAAACAACCTATGCCACCCTACCCTCAGATAAATGCTTTTTGTCCATTCGAGAAGAAAACAACTGTTTCCACAAGTTTACCTCAACCAGAAATTAAGAGAATAGAAGAAAATGGGTTGTTAAAAAAGATTGTCAAAACAGATAGCCTCATTTATATCCCGGTTCAGGTTCAAGTAAGAAATGAATGGATTTCTGTTGATGCTTTTGTTGACACCGGTGGATCAAATAATTTGGCTAGACCCTCTTTATTCAAATCACTGTGGAAACCACTTAAAAATATTTTGGTTTCAGAAACCATAGGAGGATCTGTGAATCTAACACATTATGTTGATAATATCTCTTTAAAAGTGGGAGGGAGTATTGTTAAGATTTCTGCAATTCAGCATTTTGATCCTTCAGCAAGTCTTATGTTGGGAATGCCATTTATAAATTCTGTTCTTCCAGTTACAATCAGTCAAGATAAGCTGGTTATTAATTTAAAAAAGAAAGCTATTGCTGTTCCTAGATTGTTTATTGCAAACTCTGAAGCCAGGAAAGAAAATAGCCAGAAAAGAATAGGAACCAGAAAACCAAAACAAGATTCTGATGATTGGCAGGAAGTATTACAATTCTATGAACAAAGAGCAGAATCAAAAACAAAACAATTGGCTTGTATAGATCCCAACTGGTCAAAAGAACAAAGTAATATCTATCAAAGATTGTTGAAGAGTTGTTCTGAAAACCCACAACAGTTTTGGCTGACAGAGAGCCCGATGCAAGAAATCGTCACTTTGCATGATAATGGCGTAAAAGGTAAGATGATTCCTTGTACCCCAGCAGATGAGCAGGAGATAAAGAAGCAGATAAAAGAATTACTACAGATGCAGCTTATTGAGCCCAGCGAATCTCATTATTCTTGTTCAGCATTTCTTGTGAGGAATCATTCTGAAATAGTAAGAGGTAAGCCAAGAATGGTAATAAACTACAAACCTCTTAATGCTATTACTCAAAGTTTTAACTATCCATTACCAAGACCTGAGACAATCATGCAGAAGATTCAGCACAGCAAAGTGTTTAGTAAGTTTGACATGAAGTCGGGATACTATCAGATTCAGATCCAACCAGAGGATAGGCATAAAACCGCTTTCATTTGCCCAGCAGGATTTTATCAGTGGAAAGTGGTACCATTTGGTTTAAAAAACGCCCCCGCATTCTTCCAGAGGAGAATGGACTATATTTTTGCTAAATATGATTTTATAGTCACATATATAGATGATATTCTTGTACATAGCCCAGATATACATACTCATTTAGAGCATTTAGAAATTTTCTTAAAAGAAGTTCAACAGCATGGAATAGTCTTGTCAGAAAGAAAAATGTCTCTGTTTCAAGAAAATATGGATTTTCTGGGAATTAATGTTGCTAATGGAGCAATCCAAATGCAACCTCATGTTTTAACTAAATTGACTCAGTTTCCTGATGAATTGAAGGATACCAAGACCATTCAAAGATTTTTGGGAGTCTTAAATTATCTTCACAAATACATTCCAAATCTATCAGAAAAGACAGCACCTATCAGAAAACATGAAAAACAAGGTTGGTCACAGGAAGCAACTGAAGCCGTTAAAAGTTTGAAAGAAGAATGCCAGCATCTACCAAAACTTCAACCACCAGGTGATGGATTACTTATTCTGCAGACAGATGCTTCTTTAGATTTTTGGGCTGCCGTTTTATTAGAACAAAGAAGAAATAGTGAAGGTAAACTTGAAGAGAATCTTTGCGGTTATGCTTCTGGGGAATTCACATCTAGTCAGAAGAACTATTTCATTGCTGAAAAAGAAACATTAGCTATCTTCAACGGGATACAAAGATTTGAGGTATATCTTACACCCGTAAAATTTTTAGTCAGAACAGATTCCAGAAATTTCAAATATTTCTTATCTGCCAAAATTTCAAGGCAAATTGCTAAAGGCAGAATATTAGCTTGGCAGATTTGGTTCCAACAGTTTGAATTTGAAGTTGAATGGATCCCAGGTAACTCAAATTTTCTGACAGACTCCTTGACAAGAGACATGAACAAAATGTATATAACTTGTAAATATTCAGTTTTCGAAATTCCAGGTAAAAAACCAGAAGATGACAGTTTTGCCACTTTTGTCGATAGATTCAGAATTCTGGAAAGCCATGTCAATTGGCTGACTGATGAAATAAAAAAGGTGGTAGGACTGAGGCTTAGAAGAAACATGTGGATTCGCAAGTGCCAAGCATGGCAATCAAAAAACTTGGGTATCTCCTTGGGCTTAGATGACAACTTGGTAAAAATATTTTCTTTACCAAACATGAAAGTCAAACTTTATTTCAGAAGCCTCAATGATCTATGGTCTAGCGTTTACACTAAAGAAATGATCTGGACCCTCATGATTTTAAATTATTATCAGATCATAGGTGGTGTAGATTTTGCATTCAGCCTATTCACAGGTGCTAAGATCTTAGATCTTGAAGAAATACCCATAAAGGAAGAAATGGTAAAATATTTGGTTTCATTAAAAATTCCAGATATTTTTGAAGAATTAGAATCAGCATTTCTCCAAAGGATTGATGAAAACTATGCAAATACTGACTCTTTCCCTCAATACGAGATTTTTGAAGGTTTTGCAGATTGGGAAATTAGAGGAGCAAAATGTACAAAAATTCCATCTACCAGAATCTCCCAGTGCATTCAGCGAACAGTGCAGTATTTGAAAACATTTTCATATCCTTGGGATTTTCATAGTCTAAGGATCCGAGATAACATTGAACCAAATCCTTTCAATCAAATCTTTAGTTATGAGAAAATTGGTAATTTTGAAACAGGTAACAATCAGGAGCTTATTAAGCAGCATGCCGAATGGTTTCACGAATTTGGAAATTTAAGATTGACAGAGAAAGTGCAGATTCTCAAGAAATTAGATGAATTGCAAGGTCAGCCTAAAGCACTCAAGTTTATAATTAATCAGAAGGCGTTAATAACAATCTCGGTCTCACATCCAAATTGGAACAACAATGTCATCCATCTCATAAGCCTGATGATTTCTAAAAGAATATGTACATCAATGATATTTGAATTGGGATGGCAACATAAAGATGAATTAAATGAAAATTGTCGGTTATGGATACAACATTCAATTGAAAGTTCCACAAATATGTTTCAGATTTTCAAGTGGGAACTTTTGGATGGTGTTGAACTGGCAGTACAAAAATCACCTGCAACTCGTAGTGCTTTTAAAGATTCCTTTCTTGACATAGACATAAGTGGTCTTCCGTTTTTGAACAAGTGGGAAAAACAAGAAGCACAGTATACTCCACAACAACAGGGCCTACACAAGATAAAAACGAATCTCAGCAAAGGGGAATCTTCATCAGCAGCATCTAGCCGGACAACAATAATACAAGAAAAAGAAAAAGTAGAGATGACAGATGCGCAAGATCCAAATGAAGGAATCGATGAACAATACAATCGGGTCATGGCCAGGTACTATCAACAACAGTATGATGATTACGAACCGTCTCCAGGACCATCCGAAGAGGATCTTTGGGAAACGAGAAGTCCTACATGGTAGAATCTTTGTCAGCAATGTGATAAGGTTGATCACATGTTGTGACAGGATTCTTTTGTACAGAAAAGAATTGAGTAGACACCGTCGGTGGATAAAGATACCGACAGGACCCTCAATTATTTTTCTTTTGACGTCAGTATTAGATAGGTATAACACTATATAAGAGAGTATTGGGAGATCGTTAGGATCATCCTGAGCATTGAGAGTGTTTTGAGTATGTGTGAGTCTGAGTTTGTAATAAGCTTTGTATTCTCTTGTTTTTGTTAATATCGAAGCCTTCTGGGCCGCCTGTCTGAGGACAGTTCTTATAATCCAAAAGAGGTTTGAGCTGTAAGGCGCTGAAGTGAAGACCTATGAAGCTGAGGTCGTGTCGCGCATGATCGCCTGAGGATCAGATACCTGTATCAGAAGGGTGGAAAGAAAGCTTTATTTTCGAGTAAGTCTTACTCAGCCTCTGTTTCGTGGTCTTACCAGCTTGTTTCGCATGTTCATTGGTATTAATTTGGTAAGAGTTGGGAGTATTGGCTGAGTAAGACTTACTCGAAAATAAAGCTTTCTTTCCACCCTTCTGATACAGGTATCTGATCCTCAGGCGATCATGCGCGACACGACCTCAGCTTCATAGGTCTTCACTTCAGCGCCTTACAGCTCAAACCTCTTTTGGATTATAAGAACTGTCCTCAGACAGGCGGCCCAGAAGGCTTCGATATTAATAAAAACAAGAGAATACAAAGCTTATTACAAACTCAGACTTACACATACTCAAAACACTCTCAATGCTCAGGATGATCCTAACGATCTCCCAATACTCTCTTATATAGTGTTATACCTATCTAACACTGACGTCAAAAGAAAAATAATTGAGGGTCCTGTCGGTATCTTTATCCACCGACGGTGTCTACTCAATTCTTTTTCTGTACAAAAGAATCCTGTCACAACATGTGATCAACCTTATCACATTGCTGACAAAGATTCTACCACTGTAGGACTTCTCGTTTCCCAAAGATCCTCTTCGGATGGTCCTGGAGACGGTTCGTAATCATCATACTGTTGTTGATAGTACCTGGCCATGACCCGATTGTATTGTTCATCGATTCCTTCATTTGGATCTTGCGCATCTGTCATCTCTACTTTTTCTTTTTCTTGTATTATTGTTGTCCGGCTAGATGCTGCTGATGAAGATTCCCCTTTGCTGAGATTCGTTTTTATCTTGTGTAGGCCCTGTTGTTGTGGAGTATACTGTGCTTCTTGTTTTTCCCACTTGTTCAAAAACGGAAGACCACTTATGTCTATGTCAAGAAACGAATCTTTAAAAGCACTACGAGTTGCAGGTGATTTTTGTACTGCCAGTTCAACACCATCCAAAAGTTCCCACTTGAAAATCTGAAACATATTTGTGGAACTTTCAATTGAATGTTGTATCCATAACCGACAATTTTCATTTAATTCATCTTTATGTTGCCATCCCAATTCAAATATCATTGATGTACATATTCTTTTAGAAATCATCAGGCTTATGAGATGGATGACATTGTTGTTCCAATTTGGATGTGAGACCGAGATTGTTATTAACGCCTTCTGATTAATTATAAACTTGAGTGCTTTAGGCTGACCTTGCAATTCATCTAATTTCTTGAGAATCTGCACTTTCTCTGTCAATCTTAAATTTCCAAATTCGTGAAACCATTCGGCATGCTGCTTAATAAGCTCCTGATTGTTACCTGTTTCAAAATTACCAATTTTCTCATAACTAAAGATTTGATTGAAAGGATTTGGTTCAATGTTATCTCGGATCCTTAGACTATGAAAATCCCAAGGATATGAAAATGTTTTCAAATACTGCACTGTTCGCTGAATGCACTGGGAGATTCTGGTAGATGGAATTTTTGTACATTTTGCTCCTCTAATTTCCCAATCTGCAAAACCTTCAAAAATCTCGTATTGAGGGAAGGAGTCAGTATTTGCATAGTTTTCATCAATCCTTTGGAGAAATGCTGATTCTAATTCTTCAAAAATATCTGGAATTTTTAATGAAACCAAATATTTTACCATTTCTTCCTTTATGGGTATTTCTTCAAGATCTAAGATCTTAGCACCTGTGAATAGGCTGAATGCAAAATCTACACCACCTATGATCTGATAATAATTTAAAATCATGAGGGTCCAGATCATTTCTTTAGTGTAAACGCTAGACCATAGATCATTGAGGCTTCTGAAATAAAGTTTGACTTTCATGTTTGGTAAAGAAAATATTTTTACCAAGTTGTCATCTAAGCCCAAGGAGATACCCAAGTTTTTTGATTGCCATGCTTGGCACTTGCGAATCCACATGTTTCTTCTAAGCCTCAGTCCTACCACCTTTTTTATTTCATCAGTCAGCCAATTGACATGGCTTTCCAGAATTCTGAATCTATCGACAAAAGTGGCAAAACTGTCATCTTCTGGTTTTTTTACCTGGAATTTCGAAAACTGAATATTTACAAGTTATATACATTTTGTTCATGTCTCTTGTCAAGGAGTCTGTCAGAAAATTTGAGTTACCTGGGATCCATTCAACTTCAAATTCAAACTGTTGGAACCAAATCTGCCAAGCTAATATTCTGCCTTTAGCAATTTGCCTTGAAATTTTGGCAGATAAGAAATATTTGAAATTTCTGGAATCTGTTCTGACTAAAATTTTTACGGGTGTAAGATATACCTCAAATCTTTGTATCCCGTTGAAGATAGCTAATGTTTCTTTTTCAGCAATGAAATAGTTCTTCTGACTAGATGTGAATTCCCCAGAAGCATAACCGCAAAGATTCTCTTCAAGTTTACCTTCACTATTTCTTCTTTGTTCTAATAAAACGGCAGCCCAAAAATCTAAAGAAGCATCTGTCTGCAGAATAAGTAATCCATCACCTGGTGGTTGAAGTTTTGGTAGATGCTGGCATTCTTCTTTCAAACTTTTAACGGCTTCAGTTGCTTCCTGTGACCAACCTTGTTTTTCATGTTTTCTGATAGGTGCTGTCTTTTCTGATAGATTTGGAATGTATTTGTGAAGATAATTTAAGACTCCCAAAAATCTTTGAATGGTCTTGGTATCCTTCAATTCATCAGGAAACTGAGTCAATTTAGTTAAAACATGAGGTTGCATTTGGATTGCTCCATTAGCAACATTAATTCCCAGAAGATCCATATTTTCTTGAAACAGAGACATTTTTCTTTCTGACAAGACTATTCCATGCTGTTGAACTTCTTTTAAGAAAATTTCTAAATGCTCTAAATGAGTATGTATATCTGGGCTATGTACAAGAATATCATCTATATATGTGACTATAAAATCATATTTAGCAAAAATATAGTCCATTCTCCTCTGGAAGAATGCGGGGGCGTTTTTTAAACCAAATGGTACCACTTTCCACTGATAAAATCCTGCTGGGCAAATGAAAGCGGTTTTATGCCTATCCTCTGGTTGGATCTGAATCTGATAGTATCCCGACTTCATGTCAAACTTACTAAACACTTTGCTGTGCTGAATCTTCTGCATGATTGTCTCAGGTCTTGGTAATGGATAGTTAAAACTCTGAGTAATAGCATTAAGAGGTTTGTAGTTTATTACCATTCTTGGCTTACCTCTTACTATTTCAGAATGATTCCTCACAAGAAATGCTGAACAAGAATAATGAGATTCGCTGGGCTCAATAAGCTGCATCTGTAGTAATTCTTTTATCTGCTTCTTTATCTCCTGCTCATCTGCTGGGGTACAAGGAATCATCTTACCTTTTACGCCATTATCATGCAAAGTGACGATTTCTTGCATCGGGCTCTCTGTCAGCCAAAACTGTTGTGGGTTTTCAGAACAACTCTTCAACAATCTTTGATAGATATTACTTTGTTCTTTTGACCAGTTGGGATCTATACAAGCCAATTGTTTTGTTTTTGATTCTGCTCTTTGTTCATAGAATTGTAATACTTCCTGCCAATCATCAGAATCTTGTTTTGGTTTTCTGGTTCTTATTCTTTTCTGGCTATTTTCTTTCCTGGCTTCAGAGTTTGCAATAAACAATCTAGGAACAGCAATAGCTTTCTTTTTTAAATTAATAACCAGCTTATCTTGACTGATTGTAACTGGAAGAACAGAATTTATAAATGGCATTCCCAACATAAGACTTGCTGAAGGATCAAAATGCTGAATTGCAGAAATCTTAACAATACTCCCTCCCACTTTTAAAGAGATATTATCAACATAATGTGTTAGATTCACAGATCCTCCTATGGTTTCTGAAACCAAAATATTTTTGAGTGGTTTCCACAGTGATTTGAATAAAGAGGGTCTAGCCAAATTATTTGATCCACCGGTGTCAACAAAAGCATCAACAGAAATCCATTCATTTCTTACTTGAACCTGAACCGGGATATAAATGAGGCTATCTGTTTTGACAATCTTTTTTAACAACCCATTTTCTTCTATTCTCTTAATTTCTGGTTGAGGTAAACTTGTGGAAACAGTTGTTTTCTTCTCGAATGGACAAAAAGCATTTATCTGAGGGTAGGGTGGCATAGGTTGTTTACCTTGCCTGATTGATAATGAAGCAGTGCTTACAGACTCATTGTCTGAATCATATGAGGTTTCGCTGGTAACATCATAATCTGTGCTACTTTCTTCTTTACTATAATGCTTTTCGTCTGACCATTCGTCATCGGAACATGACCTACAAACATTCATTTTTTGTACAGTTTCTTCGTCTTCTTCTGCTTCGGCATCTGATATTTCAGTCAAAATATAGACATCTGAAACTTCATCATTTGAATTTACAATTGACCAATCATCCTGGAAATCTTGAATGTCTATACAGGCTTTTAAAGCACTGGATGATTTTTGTGGGCACTTTCTTGCAAAATGTCCTTCTTTTTTACAAATGAAACAACAATTATTGTTTCTTGGATTTCTTCTTTTCTTCAAGAATTTATATTTTCTGAATGGCTTTCTTGGATTAGAGACTTTCTTGGGTTTGTATTTGCCATACCTCTTTGATTTTCTTTTCTTAAAAGGTGTCCATGGCAATACTGCTTGACAAACATTGGAGCTTGGAGTAATATCATTAGCTTTCTTCTGCCAACATAAATATTTAACCTTTTCTGAAACTCTAAACAGAAGATCCACCCAATATATTTGCTCTAATGTTTTATATTGCAATTCTATATCTTTCATTATGAGGTCTCCTAAATTGCCTGGTATTTTTGTCAAGTATGCGATTTTCTGAGCCACATCATTTGAAAGATTAGCTTTATAAACCTTAGCCATAAAATCTTTACTGAACTGATCTAAATATTTTAGATCTTTTAATTCCATCCTGCTAAGATCAGTTAGAAGTTGTTTTCTTTCATCAATCGGTTCTGGAACGAACTGTGTTTTAAGTAGCACTTCTAGAGTGGCTAATCCTGATTCCATGACGGCAATTCTTTCTTCCGGAGGTGGTCCCATCCACCAGTCGTAGACCATTCCTGCCATTCTTTTCTCTGCTAAAAGTATAATAGATACATTATCCAGTTTTGTTGTAACCTGCATCTGATATAGGGCTCCTATCCATATTCTAATAGATTCTCCTGGGTTAGAAGAATTATCTAGATCTAGAATGTAGCCACTAGCGTTTGCTGCTGACAGGTCTTCTTCAATTCTAGGATACTTAGCAACTTCTCTAAATATATGTGCCTTATTCTGGTTACGTATAGATGGCAAAATAAAGGATGGAAATCTAGAGGCGGCTTCAGACAAAGTCATCACTTCTTTCTTTGACTCAAAAGGTTTGTGAACTCTGAAGGTCTTGGATTCACTGGTTAACTTCCCAGTATCTTTAGAAGTACCTTCATCTGTAGAAGTATTTTCTTCTGATTTCTCCTTGCTTTCTTCTTCTAAATCCCAATGATTAGGGACAGACATATCTCTATGAAATTTTGGAATTTCTCTGGCCTTTTTCTTTTGTTTTCTTCTTCTCCTTTCTTCTTTTTCTTGTTTCTCTCTCTGTTGCTCATCATATAGTAATTTCAGATTTGCATTAATAAGCTCAGCTTGTTCACCAAGATCATCTAGAACATCTTCGGCAT
>APFE031575920.1:0-12642 GCA_000404065.3 Pinus taeda | reverse complement strand
CCCGTAGGCCATCTCTGAACCTTCCCAACCTCTTCCAATAATTTCCTCTCGCCGATCCACCTCTGCACGATCAAATGCCAGTTAAAAGCACATGTATAATAATCCTACAAAATCATTCAAAAATACAAAAAGATGTTTTCTTCAGACTTCATTATAAAAGTAGCTTAGGCACATGCATTTTACCTTCCTAGAATTCAATGGCATTCCTTTTAGTAGCTTGCATCCTCTTCCTTGCATCAGTAGGACTAGCTGGTAGAATTAGGGTTTTCTAGGGTTTGCGTTTCTTTTTGGCTTTTAGTTTCTTTCCGCAAGTAGATTAGCTTCTTTTGAGTTATATTTCATACATCAGTTAAAAAGCTTCTTCTAAGAGCTTAGAGAAGTTGGCTTAAGCCCCGAGCGGACTTGTGCCAGCTGACCAAGTGACAACTGCGGCAAGAGCTAGTACTTCTGCATACAACACCATCGCTTCCAAGTTTGTTACGAACAACCGGGTTGATAAAATTAAAGAAGGGAGTCCCAAGAGTTGCAGCATTATTGCTACAATACTGGGGCCCACCATATTTTTGGCGCCGTTGCCGGGGAAGCGTCAAAGTATTGGTGATTGTTGCTTTTCTTCTATCTTCCACTACAACCTTATGCTAAGTAGTTTATTTCATTTCGATTCTGCAATTTCATTTCCGCAAAAGTAGAGTAGACATTTCCTGCTTTCATAGGTTAGCATTTCAATTCCACAATTTTGATTCTGCAAGCGTAGATTAGCATTTCAATTCTGCAATTTCAATTCCGCAAGCGTAGCTTAGAATTTCATTCCTGCAAATTCATTTGAGAAAAATAGATTAGTCCTTTCCTGCTTTCATCTCAATTTCACATTTTCATTTCAGCAAGATATTTTTTTTTTTTTTTCCGAAGAAAAACTCCAGCTTTTTATTAAGCAAAAATAAAAAGTTACATACTATGTGCCACTTGCAATCCTGATGCAAGATTGTTCTGCTTAAGAAAACACAAATATCACAGTCCTTTTTTACTGTTTGTAGAAGGTTCAGATATCTGAAATTCCTGTATTATGGACATATATTTTACTATTTGTTCTTCCTCCTTAAACAAGTCTTTGAACACTAGACATATATACATTTTTGCAGTTTTGAGGTCTCCTTCAGATTAAGAAAACATCCTCTTACAAATCTGTTAACAGTTCTTCAGACGTGCTGATATGATCAGTAAGAAAAAGAAAATTACTTGATTACTGACAGGGGAAACTGTAAACGAAATATAACGTGAAACAAAGAACAGAAACTGTATTGACGGACATATCCATAACCAAGAAGCGAAAAAAGAGGGGGTGCCGCTATCACTGTGACTGTTCGAAAGGAGGATCTGTCGAACTGATGATCTGCCCCTGCCTATATTCAATTATTGTCCAGCTTCCCAAAACTTGCTGTACACCAACCTTAGAAAACCTATCGGCATCCTCGTTCTTATCCCTGTATACATGGCATATGATGAAGGAGTTAAAGGATGATTTTAAGCGCTGTATTTCCTCAAGAATAACCTTCAATATTTGATTTTGACATGCAGCATTTTCGTTGACCCAGTTGATGACGTTCCTAGAGTCACCAAAAACTTGGATTGAAAAAATATTTCGATGAAGAAGCGAACATAGAAGAAGGCGTAATGCAGATATCTCAGCAAAGTTATTTGAGCCTGTTCCAAGGCCTACAGAGGCTTTAAGGGAATGATCTTGGTTAAGGTGAATACACAGACCAGCCCCTTCCTTGTTGTTCTAGGAGGCCCCGTCAAAAAAGGCCCAAGGAATACCCTCCTGGATATTAACAGGCTTTGAGAAATTTTGAGGAGGTTTGGGATCGGGAACAGGAATGGCAGAGTAGATAGCTGCACAGTTTTTTGTTGTTACTGCGACGGGGGTGTCTTTATCTTGAAACAATTTCAGCAAGATAGTTAGTTGCAGTTCAATCTATTTTTAGTTTTGCAGGTACGAGAAGAAAAATACAAAAATCAACCAAAAAGATTTTCTTTCATGCCTTGTAGGAGTAGAGATAAGTTAGAAAAATGATTGCACAACACCCCCACTGCTTCACACAGCCAACCTTCTCTCTTCTTTGATGGCTGTGATTGAGAAGAACCCCTAAGTGGACAACAAGAAATATTTGAAGAACCTCAAGGGAAGAAGAAGAAGAAAACATTCTTCTGGAGCAAATGGCTACAAGCAAAAATGTTTGGAGAATTACCTTATCCAAAAATGAATTTGCAACTCAGAAGGGAGATTTCAAAAGTGATATGAGGCAATTTCTTGCCATGGAACTGGATACCTTACAGATCCAAAAGAAGCAAGATTAAGCCAAGATGGCTTTGGTCATCTTTTGTCCCGGGTGCACTAGAAAGCATCCTAGAAACAAATGTCCATTGTACTCCATAGAAGTGTGTTTTGTCTGTGAAGAATACCATCCTACATATCAATGCCCTTCCTTGCCTGGAATCAAATCTACATATCAAAGGGCCAAAGAAGACACTAAACCACTCTATTTTTTGAACCAAAGGAGGTCACATGGACCTATACCTTACTAGTAGGAACTACAAGGGACATTCGAGACCTATTACGACCCCTATCAAGCCACATTCATGCCTTCTTGGGGTCCCCCTGCTCATCCTTCCTAGTTCACACCTCCTCCTTATTCCTTCACAAATCGATATTATGCTCCTCCAGTTGCTCATTCATTTCACTCTTATGCTCAGCCACAGCCTCAGTGGAATGCACCTCATCAGCGATGGAGGCCCCAGTACAACACTCCTCTCACTCATTTTCCTCCACCACCTGCTCATACACAACCATCGCCTCCTGCTCCACCAAGGAAACCCCAAATGCCTACCCCACCACAACCCCATCCACAATCATCTCCAAAATACACCTTAACCAACGGTCAGCTACCCACGTACCGGCCATCATCCAACCCACACATTGGAATAGCTCAAACCCAATTGCCAAAGTGAAAAAAGCACTACCCATGTCAAATGACTCCTCTGAGCCTCAATGATCTTCACCATAGCTCAGGAAGAGTATTGCAAAAAAGAGATTATATTGAAAGCATTGAAGGACCACATCCAGTAAAAGAAGATTCAAAAGAGGATAGCAAAGAACCATGGGCTGCACTTGATGAAGACAAGACATCAAAATCAGAGATTGAGAGTGCTCCCTCATGGTTACCATCAAATCCTCCATGTATTCAAGAGAAAGATCAGCAAAAAGAGGAAGATGAGAAAGTCATGGTAGAAGGTGACATGGAACATGATCTAGATTAGCAAAAGGACCAAGGATATCAGAGCTACATTGAGATATGGTTTTAGACGGTCACTAAGTTGCAGCAGTACTCTCTTCCTCAGCTATGCTCGATCCCTTCAAAGTCAAATAATTTGTTCTTTGAAATCCGGACAACTGTCAAAGCATGCATTTCGAGCCTCCACATCATTTTGTCTCTAATATCGATGTGCACATGGTTCCATTGGAAGTATTTTTATACTTGAGAACAATTTTGTTTTTCAAGTAGGGTAGGGTAGAAAAAAAAAAGAAAAAAAGAGAAAAAAAATGAAAAAATGGAAATAAGAGGAAAAATCTAAGGTGAAAACCTCCTCAAAGGTGCCTTAGATGGGCTCATTGATTGAAAACCTCCATGAGGCGGTCAATGGGTTGGAAAAAAGAAAAAAAGAGGAAAAAGAGAAAAGGAAAAAGAGAAGAAGATCCTTGGGTGAAAACATCCCTTAAAGGCGCCTAGGGCAGGCAATTAGGGTGAAAACCTCCACGAGGCGCCCTAATTGTTTTTCAAAAAAAAAGAGAAAAAGAAAAAGAAAAATAAACTTAACTTCCATTGAATAATTACAGGTTGCGAGAAGGAAATTGCAGGTTAGGAGGATCACTCAAAGCAAAGACAAAGAAATTTTTGTGCCTTCTAGAGGAAGTTCTATATTTCTACAGGAAACATCTTGTACAACCTTCAAGCGAGCTAGATTCAATTTTGGATGGGGATCTAAATCTTGGAATCTATTGGTTATGCCTGTAAGCATCCATGTTCCCATTCCTCACCCTTTTCCATCATCTTTTCCACCTCATTGTGCTCCTTTTATGAAAATTGTGCCTTTTACAGGAAGTTCTGTGTTTTCTACAGGAAACATCCCGTAGAACCTTTGGACGAACCAAATTCAATTTTAAAAGGGAATATGATGGTAGGAATCTATTGGTTAGGCCTGCAAGCACCTCTGTGTCCATCCCTCGGCTTTCTCCATCATTTTTCCACCTCATTTTGCTTCTACATTGTGCTTCTACAAGAAGTTCCTGTAGAAATTGTAGAAAGCTAGAAATGGATTTCAAAAAGGTGGTTTGGCGAACATGGTAGCTTCCTCAAGGGTTCAGAAGTCCTCCTGCAATCTTCAAACTCCTCCTCCATCATCTCCATACCTGCATCAGAGCCCAAGTTCATTTTTCTTACCATGCAACAAAATTGTAGAATGCTTTCAAGCAAAAGTACCTAGAACAGTATTTGTTTTTGCCCTAACTTGAAAACCATGCATCCATTTGAAAAACCGTTTTACGGGGAATCATATAGGGGTGATGGAAACATGGCTGAGAAGTTTCAGCCAATTCCAGTCCACGGTTTCCAAGAAATTAGCCTCCACCACCATCAACCATTTTTGCATTTTCTCCATATGCGTGCATCTGTTTCAAAACCTGTTTCATGGGGAGATGCATATGGGTGATAGTAACCTACCCAAGCGGTTTCTGCCAATTCCGATGCATGGTTTCCAAGAAATTGATCTCTAAATTATTCAGAAATTTTCCATTTTCCTCAAACTTTGTGCATCCATTGATCACAATTTTGCTATGGGAGGTGCATCATGATGATAGGAACATGCTCAAAAAGTTTTATATCGATCTAATCTATCATTTGGAAGCAATGGCGAAAACAAGTTCTGGTCCAGTGAAAATTCAGTAGCAGCAGCTTGAAGGTGCAGATTTGAACGTGGAAAAAAATGCCCGTAGCTTAGATCTGGTCAGAGGACACCTGCACAACGAAAAAAACCAAGAATCATCAGCCAAGCCCTCATGCAACCAAAGAAACTAGTGCATGCACCAATGATTAGCCACAACACCTCACAACAGCCATTTGACTTCAGGTACGTGACTGAAACTCGTTCTTCTATTTCACAAATCTAATTTAAAAACTGCATGAATGAATGGAATGGTGGAATTGAGCCACGAATATAGCAAGACTAAGCCGATAGTTCCTTGTCCAATTCTCTATCAATCAGCCAAGAATCATGCAATGTATGTGTTAGACAACTCACGTGAAATTAAAAAAAAAAAGAAAAAGAAAAAACAGGGAGTGTTAGCCATTTGAACTCTAGTGCAACTGATCAAGAAGAAAACATACAGTTAATAAGTAGAATTGTAGTCAGCATGTGGCCATGTACACCTGGCCACTTCACTCCCTCGCCAAGAATCACGCCGCAATGAAAAATTCTCGGCTGAAACTCACACCACCTGCTGTCCATTTGCACTTGACTAAAGTATGCATCCTCCGCTTCCACAAAATGATGAACTAGTCGTCCTCCACTGGTTTCTACCTGTTTTAGAAATTATGCCACGTATCAGGCTCACTCAGAGGCGCAGGGGCACTCTACAGGCGTTTCTACAGGAAGACGTTCTACAGGAAAGTACAACAGAGAATTCCAGAGTAGAAAAGCATGGATTTTTCTTCGACAAATTGGGAGTCCCGAAAGTGGTAGGCTTGAAAAAACACTCTTCCATGCATGATACATCTGAAAGGTGGCGAATTAAAACTGTTTTTGAGTAAGAAAGTATGAAACAAATCTTCCTGTGGGTCAAGAATGCTAGTTTTCCTGTGTGATACATGAAATTTTTCAGTTGGTTCTGCATCACATTTCCCTCCACTTTTCCTATTAACAAATTTCTCCTATACAAGAATTAAAGCACTGTGAGGACTAACATTTGCATGAAGAATGTGAAATTTATGTGGTTGTATGCATGCTAGGGATGAAAATTAAGCTCTACACTTTGTCTGTGGGAGCCTAATTCCCTTCTGACAGTCGAGTATTTGGGCAGAAAAAGTCTTGAAATGAGGGAATTGTTGTTCATTGATATCAAACAACTGAAGAATTCTTCCTTGAGTCTAAGAGGAAATTATGAACAACATTTCTGTTTCTGGAAAAAGAATAAGAAAAAGGGAGCACTCTTACCATGCTAGGGGGATTCATGATTCAGCATTATCCGTGGTTGTCATGTGAACTTACACTTCATCTAGTAGTGAGGAAAAGGAGCATATTGGGGCAGAGAAGCTAACTAAGGGTAAGGAAATTAAGGGTAAGAAGACCCAGGACAGGCCACCACAGGAAAAGAAAGAAGAGAAACAAGACAAACACCAAGCTACCAATGCCAAAGCTGTGGGTGGAATAAAGGCACAAATGCCAAGGGAGAAACGGTTGCAAATCAGGGCAGGGAAGACTAAAAAAGTACAAACAAGTAGGGACACACCGAAAGCAACCACAACACAGGTCAAGGAGAAGGAACCCCCAGCCAAGCAGACCAAAACAGTTGAAACAATTTCTACAGGAAGCCAGAAATCAGCTACAGGACTTTCTACAGGAAGTCCTGAAAAAGGGAAGCAGAAGGAGAAATCAGCCAAAATCCTAGCTAGCGAGGTAGCAGCTGTGTTGGCCGCCCTAAGTACCTCTCCCAAGCGGAAGGACAAGTGAGAGAGGGAGCCTCCAATATATTTTAAGGCAAGAAAGAGCATGCAGATAAGAACTGGCAGACCCAAACCACAGTCAAAGGAGCAAATTTTCATTAAGGACACAAAGGCTAAATAAAAGGAGGAGCCTACTTCAAAGAGATCCATTATCTATGAATGAGGAAGCCAAAAGTCTTCACATAGAAAGAGCAAATTAAGATGATGGACTCATAGACAGTTCTACAGGAAGCTGAGAATTCTCTATAGGAAACTCAGGCTAAGCTAAGAGAGACCAAGAAATGGGAGGAAAAGGTGGCCAAAAAATCACAGGAAGAAGGAAAGACAAGGAAACATCTGATGAGCAGCAAAGAGAGAACAAATTGCAGGCTAAGGTTGAGGCACTAACAAAAGTGCTACAAGAAAAGGAGCATAAGTTGTGGGAAGAAGCAGAGAGAAAAACATGGTTTCATGATCAAGAAGAGGACATCACTACAGAAGCTTGGCATGAAAGGGAGGCCACCAAGGCCATCAAAGATGAGGAAATAGATTAGTTGCTCAGAGGATGAGCAACACCTTCAGTAGGGGGGTGATGATGAGCCCCAAAAATGGATAATTATTTGGGCTCATTCAACCTCCTAATTTGACTTAATCCACCATTCTCATTAGTTTATTGCATGTTTTTGATTATGTTTATGGTAATAGAGTGAATTGGGTTAGTCATTATGCCAAAAAGTCTAATGTGTGCTTTGTGTAGCCTTTTTGGTCAATTTGGAGACAAAATTGAAGGTTTTAATAAGCACTCGGCAGCCAAATTCGTGGGAGAACAAGGGAGAGGATTTGTAGGAAGGTGTCCCCTTCATTTATGGGCCCTTACCTCAAATTCTCCACCATCAGCTTGGAGTTCAAGGGCCACCAAATCAATTAGCACAAGGGTAGCCAAGCAAGTCATGTAGGACTGTTGTTAACTACAAGCTTTGGCAGTCGAGTCCCTAAAGTTTAGGAGGACTGTTGGGGTCCTCAATTTGTATAAATAAGAGGGCTTAGGGCCTCATTTTGGTTAGCTGGTAGTTAGTCATTTTGTATTCATTTTGTCATTTTGTAGTTCGATTTTTAGGCAGTAGATTAGCTTTGCTTTCAACACATTTTCAAGTTCTCCTGGTGGACAATTTTTGGAATGTAACCTGTCTTTTGATCAATAAAGATGAATCCAGCTTTGTACCAATTCTAAATATCTCTTAGGAGGCTGTAGCTCTTGGGGTTGGGCCCATCTCAAGTGCCCAATACCTCCTTTATTTACTTTCATGTGTCTTTGCTGCATTCTTAGAATAAAATCTGCTATTTAGATTTAAATCTTGTTTTGTTATTTAGGTTGTTTTTGATGAGTCAGATAGCTTTTCATGCTCAGATTTAGTTGATAGGTTGTTAACAGAAAAATCTTCAAGAAAAGGGCCATCAAACATCTGTGGTTTCACCTCTCCCTCAGTGGGATCAGGAGTTGTGACTAGGATGACTTTGCTGCCCACAAAAACACTGATTTTGCTTTGCCATGCAATCACTAGTGTTTGATTTTCATTGTAGAAGTTGGTTACAAGTTCAGACTTTCATTTTCTTAGTTGCATGAGATAAAATACATGGTTTCATTGCAGGTCACACTTTTGTTCATTCTCTTTACTGGCAGCGAGCATATTAGGTCAACGTAACTAGGTCTTTGAATTTACAAGTCTTTGTTGGTTCAGATTGGAAAAACGACTTGCAGAGCACCTGTACACAAACTTCTTCATCTGCTTATTTCTCCATCAGCACCATCCACTCCACCCTCTACTTAGAATCCTTGCCTCACGTTTACCATTTTCTCCCAAAACCCTAATTTTTGTGCAACATTGCTTCAGTCTTCCTTGAACAAATCCCACCATCCTTGCCACTCCTTAGCTCCGTTCCCCAAGTCCTCAACCTCTTCACACCCCTGTTTCACCTCCATACCCATTCCTCCATCTTTTTCCCTCCATCCATCCTCTAAAATCCCATTTCTAAACATCCTGTAGAAATTTCTGAACATCATGTAGAAATCTCTGAACATCCTGTAGAACCCCTGCAGACTTCTTGTAGAAGCTCACGAATGAGGTTTCTTGAAGGCCAAACTCTATGAAACTCTCAAGAAGGGTGCTAGGGACCCCTTAGGCCATCTCTGAACCTTCCCGACCTCTTCCAAGCATTTCCTCTCGCCGATCCACCTCTACACGATCAAATGCCAATTAAAAGCACATGCATAATAATCCTACAAAATCGTTCAAAAATACAAAAAGATGTTTTCTTCAGATTTCATTATAAAAGTAGCTTAGACACATGCATTTTACCTTCCTAGAAGTCAATGACATTCCTTTTAGTAGCTTGCATCCTCTTCCTTGCATCAGTAGGACTAGCTGGTAGAATTAGGGTTTGCTAGGGTTTGCGTTTCTTTTTGGCTTTCAGTTTCTTTCTGCAAGTAGATTAGCTTCTTTTGAGTTAGCTTTCATCCATCAGTTAAAAAGCTTCTTCTAAGAGCTCATAGAAGTTGGCTTAAGCCCCTATCAGACTTGTGTCAGCTGACCAAGTGACAACTGCGGCAAGAGCTAGTACTTGTGCGTACAACACCGTCACTTCCAAGTTTGTTACGAACAACCGGGTTGATAAAATTAAGGAAGGGAGTCCCAGGAGTTGCAGCATTATTGCTGCAATACTGGGGCCCACCATATGTAACGCCCCCCCTTGTGTACTACATTTTTATAAACCTGAGCTCAGTTAAAGCTAGGTTTGATATCCCCCCTTGTGTGTTAAATGTTGTAAACCTAATATGAGGAAAGCTAGGTTCGATGCCCTCCTTTGTGGGTGAAACTATTCAAAACCTAAGCTGAGGAAATGTAGGTGATATGTAATATGAAATGAAAATGTCTTTTTAAATAAATTAATAAAATAAATCACTTGGACGGTGGAACATAAAGAGAGAGGAGATGCTTTCCAAATCCCATGAGGAATGGGATAGAGATGAATATTTCATGATAAGATTCTAGATGTGATTCTAGATAAGATTGGATGGATTGGATATCCATCGAATGGATGGGAGATAAAGATCTGTCGGACAAAAAATATTTGCGGGAGATAAAGGAAAGATTTTATGTGGAAAAGTGTCATGGGATATAAAGAAGAGCTTTTCAGGATAAGGCCTAGGAAAATGAAAAACTCCATAAAGCAGGATGCTGCTAATGGTAACCAAATCATGAAAGAGGGTATTAAATACCCAGTGCATCAATCAATTGAGATATTTGATCGTTGGCGAGCTCTTCAGATTGGGGGGAATCCGAGGTGATTCATGGCTGGGTGGTGGTGCTCCTCCCTCCAAGTGAGATTTAGTTGGTGTCATTTGCATGGAATGGTTGTATGTTGACTCTTACTCTCTCTCTGTCTCTCTATTATAGTTATTTATAGTTTCCAATTTGTTTATAAGAATATTTTCATAAGTTTCTGTTACTATTCCAGTTCTCCTATGAGATGATTTCCGCAAGTTTCCTCACCATGGGAAGGTCGTGTGAATTACATAGGCTTATGTATTAATATACTTAAAGGTGTTTTCCTCTACTCTAATGAGATTCACTTGCATGGTATGGGTTCTATATTAACTTTTACTTGTTATGAAGTTAAAACAGTTACCCCAGATATGTTGATGGTTGATTATTTATTTCCTATCGTTGAAATGGTTAACCCATGTAACTCAGTTGTATAGATATGGTATTCTCTGTATGGAAATAATTAATATCTTATGTATGTAACTCTTAATTTATATGAGAAATGGTGGTATCAGGGTAATTAGTTGTTGATACTGGTGTCACTGCTTTAGATTTCTCATGATTGACTTGCATATGGCTTTCTAGTGTGAAGTTATCAGTACAAGTACATTAAATGAATTGACAATTTTAATAGCCATGAAGGGTAGCATATTGAACATAATTATATTACCTATGCTAATGGGTTACTATCAATGTGATTGCAGTATTACACATATGACCTCTTTTACATCTAAGGATAGAGTTAATAGCAAAAGAAATATGGTTTATGCTAAGATTATGTATGAATATGTGAGATGACTATGGATTCTCTAACTGATCGTATTACATCCACTACAGAGATATGGTCTGCTCATAATGCTCTAAAATAATATTTGCTTAGGCATAATCACTAATTGAAGAAATAATGTATCATATTTTATGACTAATGGGTTAAGTATCTGTGTTGCATGTATAACTAGTATGCATGGGAATGAAATACTGGTCAATAACATAGAGTACACTACAATGATCATGAAATTAATGTCCACTAGTGCTGGTGAAGATTTACCCATATTTATTTATAGGATGCCTACCATCATAAGTTCAATGGTTGATCACATACATCAAATATGTTAACGAATCTAAGGCTTCATATAAGAGAATTAGTAAAACAATTAATGAGAAATTTGTACTATGGCCTAATAGTAATATGGCTGAGGTCATTTTAGAAGACAAGGTCTACAAGGAGGGGTGAAGCTTTAACTGTGAAGGAACCCAAAATTTTAAATTTATGGGTCTTAGAGGCTAAATTCCCAAGAAGGCTAAGGAGGTTCATTACAATGCCAATATTAATGATTATGTTAGAATTACGTTAATTCCCTTATATTATAACTAAATTAATATTAACATTATGTTAGTCACTAAAATGTTCCTATTTATTTTCCTATGATTATGTTAAGAATTATGTATGTCACTATGTATTAATATACCTATAATATAATATTAGATATTTACTATGTATTAGTATAATACTAATATCATAATACAATTCTATTATTATGTAACTATATTGTCTTAATTCTAAATATGTGTCTTTTAATCCTACATTAGACAATGATACTACTATTTACCTATACACTATTGAACTAATCTAATTCTATTAAATGTTTATATATAATCTAATATTACAAACTAATGTGTTACCATTACCCATTATATTAAATCTATTAAATGAATGTTATAATAATGAGTTATGTTAACATTAATCTGAAAAAAAATAAAAAAATAAAAAAATAAATAATGAAATGTTATTAATTCTAACACTCATTAAATATTAAAATTAATCCTACAAATTAACATACAAAATAGAAAATGTAAAATATGTGTTAACTAATATAAAAGATGGCAAAATACCTTATGATTAAATTTTGAGTGATTCGAATAAAGATTGGGATCAATGAGAAGTTTGATTGATATAAGGGCTCAATATCTGTAACACCCCTCCCTTGTGCATCAAATTATTGCAAACCTAAGCCGAGGAAAGCTAGGTATGGTGTGTAATATGAAAATAAATTGCATTATTAAATAATTAATAAATAGACCACTTGGAAAAGCGAGACACAAAGAAATAAGATTCTTGCCAAATCTCATTGAGGATTGGGATAGGATAAATCTTTTGTGATAAATATTCTAGATGTGATTCTAGATAAGATGGATGTATTGGACATAAATATCCATCAAGAAAAAAACATAAAATCTTTGTGGGAGATAAAGGAAGGATTTTATGAGGAAACGCCTTGCATGAGATAAAGGTGAGATTTTCCAAGAAAGGCCTAGGAAAATGGATAAAAATATGCATAAAATTGGGGCGCCGCTAATGGAAACCATGTCATGAATGAGGGTATTAAATAGCCATTGTAAAGATCAATTTGAGGTAGTTGATCCATTGCAAGAACCTTGGCATGGGGGAAATTAGAGGTGATTCATGGTTGAGTGGTGGTGCTCCGCTCTCCAAGTGACGTTCTTCCTCTCTTTACTATTCTAGTTGGATTTATTTGCGATCATGTTCAATATGTTGGTTTCTCACC
>APFE031575916.1:29181-56545 GCA_000404065.3 Pinus taeda | reverse complement strand
AGGAACATAATGAAAAATCAAGCTGGTAGTCCCAATTTTCGGATCCAGCGAGAAATCTCCGTGTATATGTGTTTTATGTGTTATGCTCTCGCATTTTATTTTTCATGTGATTTAGAATTCGTATGCAGGTAATTTCTGTACGGGGTTAAAACCTACAAAAACTGCTTTTAATTGAAAAAATAATAGCGTTCCCATAGGAACATTGGATATGATGGGGAAGGCGTCATGTAGCCTAACAGGTTCAAGGAAATCTCTCGAAACTTCATCTTATCATTTGTTAGGTCCAAAACTTGTCATTGTAACAATTGTAGTTTTTCCTCTTTCTTCTTCATAGCTTTGTTATTCCTCTGCTCTTCCCATTCTCTTGCCCATTCTTCATTTAACCACCTCTCCCAGAGTGAATTCATGATTTTATGATGTGCCTTGAGCGAGATCATTCCCTATTGTAGAGAGAGTGTCTTATGTTTCCATTTCTGTAATTCTAGTATCAAAAAAATTCTTTCCAAACGACAACATCATCAGGACCTGGTGTTCTCTCACATGCAATAACAATTGAATGTGTAAGAGCCTCCCGAGGGTGAAACTACTCCATTTCGACTGCTGGTTCTTGTGTAAGAACAATGTCATCGATGGGTTATTATATAACAACCTCTTTTTCTCCTTGGTTAGCTTCCGCTTCCACTACTGGTTCTTGTGTAACAACAGTGTCATCCATAGGTTCTTATGTATCATTTTCCCCTTGGTTAGCTTCTACCTTCACTCCTAGTTCTTGTATAACACCAGTGTCATCCATAGGTTTTTGTATATCAGCTTCTTCTTTTTCCCCTTGGTTAGCTTCTACTTCCAATGTGGGTTCTTGTGTAACATTAGTGTCATCCAGGCGTTCCTCTGTATCAGCTTCCAATTTAATTTCTGTTGGATGCTCCATTTCAGCTATTTGTTCTTATGTATCAGCAACGTCTTCAATGGGTTCTTGTGTGTAAGTTTCCTAGGACTTAGTTTGTGTTTCCCTCGAAAAGGTGTCCACTGCACATACTCTATACCCTGCTGCCACTAGTTCTTTAGCATAGGTCGTGCACACAGAACCTAGAACATTTTCCTCCCAAGACCTATCTACATCCTCAGCCAAGGTATCTAACCTCGAGGCCCTTACTTCTACCTTGTCTTCTGCTAAATGTTATCTTAAATTTTCATTTTCTCTTTCTAAACTTTCAATTTTAAGTAGCAAGGATTAGGTCTTGTTCTTACCTGGTGAGGGAGGTTCCTCCAGCCGAGCCTACTCTTCATCTTCCTGCCTTGTTGCCTCCTTGTTCTTCTCAGATGTGGATGGGGACTCAAGGTGCCTAATAACCCTTACTCTCTTCTTCAGCCTTTACCACCTATTGGCTTGTCAATTGGTCTATTTCCAACCATTACTTTCAAGGGTTGGGGCTGCTCCTTGGTTTCCATCAAAGCTTCCTCAGAAGTTCTAGCTCACTTCCTTTAGGTAGTCCAAGCCTTATTCCTCATGAATTCATCCCAACTCTTGCCCTGGTGACTTAGGGTGTCTAACATAATTAACTTGATGAGGTTGTGGTTTGTGGTGCAGTTCTCTAGGTGTGCAATTGTCTTTATGGCAACAGCCATATGCCTGATATTCTCCAGTAGAAAATACTGGAGGTTTATCATTTGTTGATGTTGGAGGTGATTTAGAAATGGAAGTGACAATTAAATACAATTTTTTCCATTCCCTCACAAGTGATATACTTAATGAGGTAAAGGGAAACATCTTCCCATGTTTGGGGAAGCAACAACATGTCAATTCCTCTTCCTCTCTTTACTAGTTGTTCTTATCCTTAGAGAAAATCCTCCTTCGAAGAGGGGTTATTGATTTTTGTATTGAACCACCTCTTTCCCTCTATTGGAAATTCCGTCATGTGAGTAGTTACATCCACTATAACTTCCAGCTACAATCCCTTGACCTCTGCTTGATTCCTCTTCAAATTGTTAGCAAATTCCATAATAATTTCTTTGTCTCATCCCTCCAGCCTTTGGAAAAGCTCAAACCAACCTACATCCTTGAAAATTGGGCATGCTTTAGGATAGTTTTTCAATGCCTCATTTGACCGAAGTTCATGTCACATTACTGCCCTAGCCATTGCTACACTGTTGCAACATTGTTCTCTTCTCTTATTCTCTTTGAGAAATTCTTAAGTAATCGGCACAATTCTCAGTTGTTATGGCTCTGCAAACTATCCTCCTCCACTTTTTTTTGAGTGTTATGAATGAGGATGCAACGTTTCAGTAGTGGGTAATGGTAGGGTGATGCGGTGAGGTTAAAGGAAGGGATTTCAAATCAGGGTTCATACTACACAATATCATTTCCTCATTAATGTTAAGTTATGGAAGCTTTGGTCTGAGGCACAATTCCCTTTTTCACCATGATCGATCATTAAATGATAATGATTATGAGATCATTATACTTTAGTTTTGGTTTAAATGCTCATAGGTCATGCATGATGTAATTCTTCCTCCCCTTAACTTAAATGTGATGGCCATCCTTAGCCGTCAAAAGGATATCACATTAAATTTCCATAATTACTAAATAAAAGAGGATAGCGATATTACTGTTTCATGACTTACCTAGTATGACGTGGAGAGAAGACATGGGTGATGAGGTGCGTGAAATTAATTTCGACAGTCATGGAAATCGCTCCTGAGTCTTGGTGATTCATGTTGTATATTTTGATAGATAATTTACTTGGATCATTTTTAGAAGTCGTCGGTTGTTATAGGCGTAACAACCAAGACGACTGGCATGCGTTATTAGTTTCCGCAAAAGATAAAAATAGAGAGCTAAAAATAGACATGTAACAACATTATTGTAAGATATGCTTGAAATAACAAATGTTGTTTCAATAAAAGTGTGTAACAGCCGCCACATAGTGGTTTTCAATTGTTACAAAAATTGTCTTCTTGTGGCCCGAAAAGAGGTTTCCACGACCAGATTATTTTCATTATTTATTTACTTGTTTTTATTTTTTTCTGGAATGTGTAACAGCCACCAACAAAGGTTGGTTTTCAGTTGCTACACTTATTGAAAATTTAGAATTTTGGCAGTACAGGGGGGTTTCCCCCTACTCCTATAATCTGAAGGTTCGAATGTGTGACAATGTGAACAAATGAATCCCTTGAAGCAGGTTTATGATATAAATGAAGACGGTGCCCATTAGCAAGCAATGGTGTCTTTGCACTATCAATGGTAAACAAATTCATAGTCCCATTGTCAAATATTGCATCTACCTCATAGGGACCTAGCCATCTGGTGTAGAGCTTACCCTGGAAGTCCTTGAATATCGAATTGTATAAGAGAGCCCAATCTCCCTTCTAAAATTTCTTATTTTTGATAAGCCTATCATGCCACTTAGCTCTCTACTACTGGACAATCTCTGTTTGCTAGACATCAGCCAGTCATTTCTCCTCCAATGCATTGAGCTAGTTCAACCTTTGATTCTGTGTTGTAGCTAGATCCAAATTCACCTGCAATGTTGTTCTCAATGTCTTGATTTCGAACTCAATAGGGAATAAGGGATTTTTACCATACACAATTTCATATGGTGAGAATCATGTAGTATTCCTCCATGTGTTTCTATATGCCCACAACACTTCTGGAAGTTTATCAGCCCAATTCCTTCAGTGACTAGCCATAGTCTTAGTAAGAATCCACTCAATGACTTTGTTGGTGCTTTCCACTTGGCCATTTGCTTGTGCCTGATAAGATGACGTGATTCAATGACAGATTTTATATTTTTCAACCAGATTTTGGATAAAGTGAGATGTAAATTGGGGACCTCCATCTATCACTATCTCCTTGGGTATCTCAAAATAGACAAAGATGTCTTCAAAAAGGAAGTCTAAAACAACCTGCTCCGTGGCTCTGGTTATTTTTTTTGCCTCAACCCATTTTGTGACATAGTTGGTGTAGACGAAGATGTAGGAATTTTGTCTAGATGAAGGATTAATTGGTCCCACAAAATATAAGGCCCATTTCTCAAATGCTTCTAAGACTATTTGAGGCTATAACGACATCTCATTTGATTGCAGTGGTTGGCCCATGCTCTGGAATCTATTGCACCCTTTCATGAACTTCTTAGCATCCTAAAATATTGTTGGCCAATAATATCCTATTGGGAGGAATTTCTATCGTGTCGGCTTGTCTTTGAAGTATGCTCCACAAGGTTTCTCGTGACAAGCCTTAAGGATGTCAAAGATCTCATCTTCCCTAACACAACATCTCATCTGAAAATCTAGTCTAGTGTGATAGAGATTCCCCTCTATCCATGAATACTGCTGTATGATTTTTCTCTTTTCATTATAGGATAAGTATTGTGGAAACTTTCCTGTAGCAAGATAATTGGCCATATCTGCATACCATGGTGAGTGAGTAGAAATAGAAAAGAGATACTCATCAAGGAACGAATCCTCAATAGGAATGAAATTGTCATTAATAGTTAACCTAGAAAGAAAGTCAACTACTACATTATCTTTTCCAGGTTTATCTACAATTGTGATATCAAATTCCTGTAACAACAATAACCAGTGTGTAATTCTACCATTGGTAATTGGCTTATTCATTAAAAAGTGAATGACATAGTGGTTAATGTGTACAAATACCTGAAACCCAGTAATATAATGTCGAAACTTGTTGATGGCATGCATTACTGCTAGGAATTATTTCTTGGCCACTATGTAGTTGAGCTTAGCCAGAGTCAAATTATTGCTTATGTAATAAATAACATAGGGTTTCTATTGTAGTGGGTGTAATAACCTCTAATATTTTGGCCTGCATCCAATTTCAAAGCCTCCTTTGAGTGTTTTACTTGATGACTGCACACACTTGGGTTCACTCCATGAGCTCGTCTGAGTCTTCGCACCCATATTTCTTGATCATTCTACCGATAAATTTTCATTTTGATGTCAATGTCATGCTTGTGACCATGTTCTGGTCATACACAAGGTCTTTGCTTCATGTGTACTTGTTGTGTTCACTATGTAAACGTCCATCCCGCTCACACAAGGAGTCACACACATTGTTCCGTAAGCATCATCATGGTTGTCCAATGATCAATCACAAGCATTGCAATTTTTTCTCACACCGTTAGTCAGTCATTTTGAGCATGTGTGTCTGGATGGTTTGAGTCGCCTTGTTGTCAAGTCATGTAAGTGCATGTTTGCAATATCACATATGCACCTTTTCACTCGTTCACACACTTAGCCATTTTGTTGAAGTTATGATGACCGGACTCCCCTTTGATAACCGAACCTTCACCCCTCCATCAAATTGATCGATTATCACCTAGAAAAACATAGAAACACCAAGAAAGCCATTTCAAGTTGTGCTACACCCAAGTAGATCAATCAACCTCCTTGTTGGCCAACTGGAGAATTTGACTCGGCAGTCACCCCCGGACTGATTCCCCTAAAATATTGCACAAATGCTGCAAGCTTTGCTCACTCCACTAACTGAGAAAATTGCATAGAAAGGACAGACAGAAACCTAGTGCCCATCCTTGTCTCCCTTAGAAATTTGTGTAATTTTTCCATCCAGCCAGTCTAGTGAGTCAACTCGCTACTCACCTGGAAAACTGCGAAGTTTTCATGAACAAGCCCTCTGCTTCCTAACAGCCTGCTGAGCTCAAAAACTGTGCAAAGGTGATCAGCAGGCTAGCCTCCTAGCATTGGCGTAGTTTTCCCCACTACTAGCTCCTAGCAGCTAACTGCCAGTTTCCTCCAGGAATTGTGCAGTTTTTGCTACCAAGCTCTAGCAGCTAACTGTCAGTTCGCTCTAGGAATTACATAATTTTTGTTACCAATGTACCAGGAACTGAATGTCAGTTCCCTCTAGGAATTTCACAGTTTTTGTTGCCAAGGTCCCAATAGCTAGCTGCTAGTTCCCTCTGGGAATTGTGCAGTTTTGGTTCCTAGGCTCTCGCTGCCCACTCCTTCCAAAATTTGTGCAAATTTTGTCTGCCCAAGATTCTTGCAGCCTAGACTGCTCCTCTTAAAAACTACACAATTTTTCCCTCTAACTGAGCCAGACCCCTTGAATAGTCACTCTCGATCTGGATTTCTTGTCTCCATCAGCCAGTGACTTCTGCACAGTTTTCGCCAACAGTGCCTGGAGCCTCCATCCTAGGTCACAAGTTGTAAACTTGTCTCCTCTCCCAGTCACTTGCATCCGAAAAAATCATGCATCATGGTAGACTAGGAGGTTTATGGATTTGATGTCATCTCATCATGAGTGATTATAGATATAGGTATACAGACAAACATGGTGCAATGACGGATGGGATGAACAAAGGGAGTACATGTAGAAGGACATGTTCGCCAACAGACTAACAAATGATACATGCAAAGACAGGTGATCATGATCATATGATCATGCAAATATATGTTCGCATATGGGAGGACGTACGAGCATGCAAGGATGTGTTCACGAATGAACAAGCATGCAATTTTCGTGAATGGGTGAACCTGTCAAACATGCCAACATGAAAGCAAGGAGCAATGTGCAAATGCAACATCAAGCAAACCCAATGACCATCGAAGACTCCCTACACTTTTCCATGCGAAGGTGAAGTTGTGACACACCATTAGGAGATCCATAACCTAGGAACACTTCATCTCAACATACACACCAGCAGCAACATGAATGTACGATCACTATCATGTTGAGTCCTGTCATCAGTCATGTCATCCACATCTCTATTATGGGCCATACTGTTAATCAATATAATGTAACATGGAATTCCAAGAGACCCACTTGTCATATGAAGAGTCATGTAAAGTTGAAAGGTCATGGAAATCAAACAGTCATGATGGAAGTTGAACAACCACAAGGGTCAGTTTCAACCTTGGCTATGAATACCCACTCATTTTTACATGCAAATTATTTTTTCACCTCAGCTCCTCCCACATAGCCTTGAGAGTCTGTAATATTTTCTTTGAGGAGTAAGTAGTGGCTCCAACGCCCCACCCATGGGGTTAGTGATGTATGGTGTAAAGATGTATCTTAGAAATTTTGCTTAATTCAGAAGCCTTCTAACAAGCCATCACATTTTCACACATGTGTTGTAACTGTTGTAAGAATGATCTTGAACACTTGTAATGTATGTTTCTTTAACTTGTGTTTAACACTTGAACTCATTCACTTGTTGTAATACATATATATTAATGAAAATGTGTTGTATGAGCTATTAACACTATCCTACCTGTGTCAGTTGCCTCCTCGGACATCGGATAGGCCTTTCATGTAAACTTGCTATAACAATCATCACACTCGCATAGACTCCTCCACTGTGTGTTGTACGAGTTATCTTTCCTTGTGTGTTGTGACTACCACATCTATGTGGACTACTCTTCCAGACGTTGTGCATGTCTTGTTGTGTTGTTTGTTCCTAACAGAGTTGAGGATTCCTCCCATCTAACTTGGGACTCATTCCCACCCTCTCCCTCTACAGTGAAAGAACCATTGACACAAGTACACTAGCAATCACCACGCACGTGAACCTCACTACTCGAAGACAAAGCATACCACTTTCCTGTGCTGACAAGGAAGAGCTGAGGCAAATATTTAAGATAATGGAAATCAGGCCATCATACCGGATGGGACTCCCACACCAAACAGTGTGAGGTCTAATTGGGACTTCATACAGGGGTGATCCCCTGAATGTTGGCATATCTAACACCATGAACAGTTTCCTATCCTCCAGCTGGCCCAAAAAAACACCTACAACAATATCAAATGCATATGTAGCTATGTGAAATGGTAGTTTCCAATTAGGTCCACATAAAATAGGAGCTGCTAATACGCAACATTTCAGCTTCAAAAAGGCCTGCTCACACTTTCCTATCCATACAAATTCCACATCTTTCATAAGTAATGAGAACAGAGGCGATGCAGTTTTTGAAAAATTCTCTATAAACCTTTTGTAACACCCTACATGTCCCAAGAAACTACATACCTCTTTTTGCATCTTGGGAGTTGCAATTTTCAGAATTACCTCTATTTTAGTAAGGTCTACCTTGATTCTCATAGCATAGATGAAGTGTCCTAGCACTATCCCTTCAATGATCATCATGTGACATTTATCAGGGCTTAGGGAAGCATTAGTCCATATACATTGTTCCAACACTTTTTCTAAATTGGCTAATGTTGTTTCAAAAGCATCACCATAAGGTATAAATTCATCCATGATGATTTCAAGGCAGTCATTCAACAAATTAGAAAAAATTCCCAGTATTTCCCTCTAACAAATTGCTGGCGCATTGCAGAGTCCAAAAGGGAGTACTCTGTATGCAAAATTTCCCCAAGGGAATGTAAAGGTTATTTTATCCTTATCTTCTAGGGAAATCTGTATCTCGTTGTAGCCACTCAACCCATCTAAAAATGAAAAGAACATTTTCCCAGAAAGGGTGTCAATGTTAGGTCCCTATAATATTAGTGTAACCCCTTATTGTTATTAGTAGAACCCCCTTATTATATTGTTATGCCCATGTAGTCCCCATATTGTTATTATTGTGCCCCATAGAAACCCACTATTGTTATTGTTATGCCCTTACATTATTATTTTTATGTTGGCTTTGATTATATTATGACCCCTTAGACTCCTACATATAGAAAGGAGGTCTTGTCATTTGTATCATCTAAGAATTGTTCATCTGTGTAATGTAAAGGAGGTTGCCCCCTTGAAGAGGATTATTTCTAAGCCGTTGATCTATCTTTTCTATCCTTTTGTGAGCTTGTTTGATAACATTTGGTATCAGAGCTTTGGATTCAAGGGTTTCGTTGCCCCAAATAGGTCATTGTGGCATTTTCGCTACGTTTTTCTTCTATGCTGTTTCAGAAGCTAAGAACAAAACACATTTGAGACGAAATCATGTTGAACATTAGGTCCAAATTTCAAATCTTGTCTCACTATATTTGCGGAGATATGATCTGAGGACGTTGGTGTTTTTGCAGACTCTCAAATTACATTACAAACAAGTGACCAGGGGAAAATCATCATAACTTTTGTTTTGAGAATCAGATTGAAATGTCGTAAGAAGTTACAGAAAGAGGACAAATTTTAGTTATATGTTTATATTTTTCAGACCCAAAGGTCAAAACCGTGATACGTGGCACTTCATACAAGTTTCCTCTTTTAAAAAGGTATATAATTAGGTCATCTTGGGAGAGTGTGCATAACTCTTTCTTGGAGAATCCAAATTCGAGTAGACTGGTGGCATTGGAAAGAGGATGCAAAGAACTACCGCGTAAAGAAATTTTAGAACATGGACATTTGAAATTACAGGGTTACAGTGATTTCAAGATCAAGCTCCTAAAATCAAGAAAAGGCGATATAAGAAAGTTTGATGGCAAGGATCCAGTAAATTGGCTACTATAGATGGAGCAATATTTTGATCTACATGGTGTACCATTGTTACAAAAGTTATGTGTTGCATCTTCATATTTAGAAGTTGATCAATTTTTATGGTATAAAAGGCTTTGTTCTCATAAACAACTTGTTACGTGGTCAATTTTCACGGAGGAAATGATATCACATTAAGAGGATACGAAGAGAAAAACCTTCTTTAGAGCAACACCACAAGAATTGGAAGAAAAAAGAGCAAGAGGGCTTTGTCACAATGTTTGAAGCAAAATTATGGCAACAAGGAAGTATACCCCTCCCAACTATAAAGATGCAGGTGTTTTTTCTTCTAACCTTCCACAACCTACAAGGGTTACACCACAACAATTGGAAGAAAAAAGAGAAAAAGGGCTTTGTTATAATTGTGATAACAAATACATTAAAGGTCATAAGTGAGCTGAGAAGAAATTATTTTACATAAATTATGAAGATGAGAAAGAAAAGGACCAAGAAACATCAAAAGAAGAGGATATATACTAGGAACCAACCCCAGAGAAAGAAGAAATGAATCTAACCATATCCTGTAAACCATTGGTAAGAATTACCACCTCAAACTCTAAAGATAGAAGGACATGTGAAGAATAAAAGGGTTCAAGAAGTGAAATATCACATCGAGAAAAAAGAAATGAATCCACACATATGTTGTAATGCATTGGCCGGAGTTACCACTCCTCAAACTGTCAAGATAGAAGAGCATATCAAGAAGAAAAATGTTCAAGAAGTGAAAGATCACATCGAGCATTAAGAAATGAATCTCGCCATATCTTGTAATGCATTGGAAGAAATTACCACTCCTTAAACTCTCAAGATAGAAGGACATAACAAGAAGAAAATGATTCAAGAAGTGAAAGATCACATCGAGCATCAACGACAAGTTCTCCAACTTTTAAAGGATAACATCACTTTGGTGCAGAATCGAATGAAACAATAGGCATATCAACATTGCAGTGAAAGAAGTTTTGATGTAGGTGATTGGGTATTTTTATGACTACATCTCAAGAAAGATATTTATGAGAAGGAAATGTTGGCAATACTACATGCACTTAAGAAATGGCGACCCTACCTAATGGGAAGACACTTCAAGGTAAAAACATATAATGATAGTCTTAAATACTTTTTAGAAAAAAGATTATCTTTAGAAGAGAAGTAGAAATGGGTCACAAATATGTTGGGTTATGACTTTGAAATCATCTACAAAAAATGGAAGCAAAATGTTGTTGCAGATGCACCCTCAAGAAAGGATTAGGATGTGCAAGCATTGTTTTGTGCTATTTCTATTATCCAACCAGATTGGATAAACAAAGCAAAGGATGAATGGAAGAAGGATGAAGTAGCGTGGCCACTCATACAAAAGTTGCAGAAGATCCTAGTTCAAACAATATTGCCAAAACTTGATGAGGAAGGAAAGATCATTTTGGAACCTGGAGCAGTCACAGAAGCAAGAACCGGACAGCTATGAAATCGATCAATTTCAGAGTATCTCATCAAGTGGAAGAACTTAGCCATTGAAGATTTCACGCAGGAGGACAAGAATTTTATACAGAAGCATCAAGAGCTACTCAAGCATTGAGGACAACACATTTTGAAGGAGAGGGGTGTGTTAGGTCCCTATACTACTAGTGTAACTCCTTATTGTTATTACTAGAACCCCCTTATTATATTTTTATGCCCATGTAGTCCCCATATTGTTATTATTGTGCCCCATAGAAACCCACTATTGTTGTTATTATGCCCTTACATTATCATTTTTATGTCGAATCTAATTATATTATGACCCCTTAGACTCCTCTATATAGAGAGGAGGACTTGTCATTTGTATCATCTAAGAATTGTTCATTTCTGTAATGTAAAGGAGATTGACCCCTCGAAGAGGCTTGTTTATAAGGTGTTGATCTATCTTTTCTATCTTTTTGTGAGCTGGTTTCATAACAATCAAGAACCTGATCTATAAATGGTAAAGGAAAATGGTCCTTTTGAGTGGCTTTATTAAGTTCATTGTAATCCACACAGAATCTCCACTTGTCATTCTTCTTAGGAATAATGAAAAGCAAAGACACCCACTAACTATCAGATATTGGATAAATAAAATTAGCATTGAGGACCTTTTGTAATTCTTCCTTCACTACCTTATTTAGTGCAGGGTTCATGCGGCACTACTGTTATCTAATTCATTTGCAACCATCTTTCAAATAAATGTGGTGAGTGCAGAGGCTGGGATGAATCACTTTCATATCTGTGTGGTCCCATGCAAATTTTTTTTTGTATTTCTATAAAATATGTAGCATCAATTTATTTTGTACAACACTCAGGTTGGGATTAATATTCAAATACGTTCCTGGTTCTATTTCAACTAGACTCCTGTCATTATGTGGAGTGGTTCTAATTTCTTCAAAGTTTACATCATCTACCTCCTCTTCCTCCTTTAAATTTTCAATAGGAGTGACAAAAAGTGAGTTACTAATAAAGACACTAGTGATATCGTATTTTGTCTCATCCTTGAAATACTGGGCTTTTCCCATAGTGAGGAGCGGTAGGGAAAGATCTGATTCGGGTTCAAATTAATCCCACCAAGGATTTTTGAAATCCATATTTGGTTTTTTTGGGGGGTAAAGGTAAGTTTCCTTGTAGCCTGGCCATCTGAGATCATCATAGATCTAGATCTGCATCCTGTAAATGCATCTACAATGGCTAGCCAAGGTCTCCACAAAATCAAAGGATATCCCCCCAGATTGGATTTGGTTTGTAAGATAAGAAAATCAGCCGGATAACTCCTAGAAGATATTGTGATTACTACAAATTCTAATACCCCCTCAGGTTTAACATCAGACCTATAGTCTAATTCAACAACGATAGGCATGTTCTTAACTCCATGTAGCCCTAGGGTGGTAAAGAGGTCCTTTGTTATTACATCAATGGCTGCCCCAAGGTAAACTAATGTATTAGTTATGGGTTGGCCGTCAATATAAACAGTAACTGTAGGGTTCCTTATATCATTATACTTGGTTAGAAGAGGCTGAAAAGTCATTGATTTGGACAATTTCCCCATCATGTGTATGGTAGTAAGGTCCTTAGGCTTCCCTCCAGGTTTCTTAATATACAAGTTTCATATTGTTTTCGCATAAATAAGTACTTCTTTAAGAGCTTGTAGCAGAGGAATTTGTACCTATGGGTCTTTAACTCCCAAAGGAAATTGGATTCGGGTTGTGAGGTCATTCCAGTCTCAATTAATCTTTAAGGATACATAAGATCCTAAGTAACAATAGCTGAGACAACTGCTACAGGTGTATCATCCTTACTCGAGTTGGCTATTACAGGAGTAAAAGTTCCTCTCTGGTTGGTTGTTATAGGTGTACCATTCCACTCTGTATCTGGTATCACAGTTGTAATAACTACCTCAATATCTCTTATACCTTCTCTGGAAGGCTCGCATTCGTCCTCGGTGATGATAACTGAGTGGTTTGGTTTATTCACCTTACCTGATTGTAGTTGAATTTCATTAAGTCCAACAGGAGTGATAAGGTAAGTCCAGAAGGTAGTTGAAGCCTCTATGCTCTAGGTTGCTTTGTTATTTTGGTTAGGGTTAGGTTGCACAACTAATTTGGGTCACACAAGCAGTGTAGGAACAAGATTTTGGAAAGAGGTCAATTGTAGCTACTACTACATTGGTAATCCAGATGGAGTTGGACTTTGGGCATTCCCCCTCTAGTTCTGATTCCAAGGATACGATTCAGATGGAGGATATTGAATAGATGTAGAGGGGGACCACTAGTTCGAGGGTGAAGGAAACTGCGTTGGAGAAGGAGAGAAGTATTCCCATGGATATTGCTGAGCGTTATATGCATTATTCCATGGTCTCTTGGTCACGATGAGATAAGAGTATTGAACTTCTTCACTCGATTATTTAAGTACTGCTTTCAGTTTGGGAAGCTCAGGACATTAACCTATAGGATGTTCTAGCTCACAAATATTGCACAAGATGATGTTGTTCATTTCACAATCCCTCAAGGGGTGTTTCTTTCTACATTTTGGATAGAACACAGCTAAAGTTGTATCATCTTCACCTTGTGTCTTCTTGATCTCTATTGTCATTAACTAGGCAAATAGAGTGGCGAGGATGTAGATTTTGAAGTTTTCAAATGAATTCTTGATATATGCTCTTGTTACTCCTCTACTTGTAGATTTTTGTATTTGGGCAAAGGAATCTCGGATTGTGGTTCTCCCCTTTGATGATCCTCAAGAGAATCTCAAACAAAGCTTTATGATTTCAGTGAATGGTTCGTTAGATATGTCCCATTTCCCTAATAGATTCAGGGTATCAAGGTAGTCATTCCTCATTCCTCTTTTGAATATGGTCTTCATGATCTCGTGATCTAAATCACTATGTTTAAATCTCTATAAATTTTAATGAAATCGCTCCACATAGTCCTCCAGGATCTCATCCTCCTTTTGTGTCATCCTAAATACTTCCTCTCTTAGGTCCCTAGTTCTACAATATTTTTGATACTTTGATAAAAATATCTCCTTCATGTTGCTCGTTCGAATAGAAGTAGAGACTAACCCCACAAACCATCTCAGGGCTGCTCTTTTTAGAGTAGCAAGAAATAATTTTAATGTTTGAGCATCTGAAACATAGTCATAACTTCTGCACAAGACATCAAATTCAAAAAAGAAGGTGTTAGGATCATCTACAATCATTCATTGAAAACATGGTAGAGATGATAAAGGAATGTTTTTCATGGGAGCCTCGCTTCTGATATCCCCAATTGGGAATTCAAAGGTGGTGACAATAGCATCTACTTTAGTGTTGTTGTTATTGTTATCCCCCATTGCTAATCCTTTTGATCCTTGTTGTAGAAGGTGTTATTCATACCGTTCTTGTGATTGTCTTGTAGGTGAAGTTGGTAGCTCAAGTTGTTTAAGGGCTATTTGTTTCACTACATTGCCCGAATATGGATATTGATAAACCAATAAATGCTCTCCTGTTTCAGGATTATGATGTTCTCCCTCAATTTCCCCTTGTCCCTCGGCCCTAAGGTCCTGATTACTAGATTCCCCTTGTTCCTCCTAAATTGGATGCCTAGTCTTGGGAGTGTTCTCACAAGCTTTAGAATGATATGGTCCTGAGATAGAGGAATCAAAGGCTTCTATTATTGTTATGGGAATAAAAAATTTTTGCTGGCCCTATTTTCCTTGTGTCCTTCTAAGAACTTGATTGCTATTTTTCTTCTCTTGAGATCAGTTCATGGACAGATGTTTTCCTTCCCAAAACTACACTCTTCTTTTCCTTTTTATGACCTGTTTTTCTTGTGACTAATTAGAGTGGGGGGTGTTTTTGGTATTTCTATAATTCCTACAACTACACACATGGACTCGATGTGTATTGATCCACACCATAAGTGTCTGAGTCTCGATAGTGGTGAGCCAGTCTAGGTATGTTAGAGCGATGCACAAGTTCTTACCTCTTGTCTTACCTCCCAACGACTATGGACAAGGAGCACTCTATAAAACAAAAAACTTGGCTAACTGTATCATCAACTGCCATCCCCAAAAAAGGCGCCCAAATGTAGTGTTGTTTTAATCAATCCTAATTGACCAACATTATAGCCATTTAATTATCAACCCAGGGTAGGTATGTTATTTCAATGTAGTTTTCACTCTTTGTGATGATATACTATAGCCAAGAGTGAAAATAGAAAACAATAAAGAATGTCACTAAGTGAATTGTAGAAAGTAAAATTCATGCATAAATAAAAAAACTCTACAAAAAGAGAATCACACTTCACAATTACCGGAGCAAATGCGTGCCACACACTGTACTGATAACTACACCAGCTAGTCAACTACCATACTGCTAAGCAATTTTTTGTAATAGAATAACATAAATCTGGAACTGAAGTAGATATATTACAAATTATATAGCAATAGAAGAAACCATACAAATAATAAAATAAACGAACATATGCAGCTACCCTACCACTACAGTCCCTTCTAAAGAGGAGGGACCTTCCTCCTTATTAGGGGTGTGGGAATGAACATGGAATTCTTTTAGAATTAAACATGGAAACAACAACAACATCACCACATTGTCTTTGATATTCAAAATAATTAAAATTTATAGGATCAAAACAACAATACTCTCTATGTCGTCCCCCATGCCCGAGGGATTAATTTTTTCTTATAGAAATTACATACCCAAAAATAAGGAATAGATCAGTAATGAGAATCGTGAGATCCTTATGGTGATCATAAACTAAAAATTGTTACAACCAGATTTTTAATACAAATTCCATTGAAATACATCGTTTAAAATCATAACTACTTGGATCTTTCACTTTCTAAATAGACAATTCATAACTTCCAATAGCTGTTGCGTGGAATAGTACCCACGGCTTTGATAGCTACGATGTAACAACACCCTACAGTAAAGTAATGGTTTGGGATGTAACAACAACACTAGATAACAAAAATCTCATAATGGCACCCGGGGTGTAGCAACAACGTGGTCTAACAACAACGTTTGAATGGACCTGGCTTGCAAATAAATGATAAATCAAATATACACAAGAAATAACAAGATCGACCTAATAATATAACATGAAAATGCTTCTTTATTGATCAAACCCTTAAGTTAGGGTGACACCATACAATCACTACTTAAGGAAGGAGAACACTCCGTAAGCCATATTCTTGTTCATACAATATTCCTTCATATCTCTCCATGGGGGGTCTCTAACCTCTATATAGGCCTCATGCATACAATATCATTGGTCATTTCCATGGTTCTTTGAATATCATATATCTAATACAATGGGATTATTACATTATTAATAACTACATGTGGTCCCTTACATGATGTGGGTTAACTACTTTATTTATTAACTATGGCCCATACCATTATTACATTATTTCCTTGGGTACCTCCCTTTGCACCCTATACTACCCCCCTTAGGTATACTACATTCCACCCCCCTTAAACATGTTTTGTCGCTAAAACATAAGAAGAACAAAAATAATAGATCTACTCAAAAGAGTAGTCCACTGGTACCATGCATGTCCATCTAGTGATCCAAGAGAAAGGTGAAACCTCGATCTAGTTGGTGCCTCTCTCACTTGAGATGGAAGTTGACGTTGGCAAATCTTCTATGTTGATGTGTTGTGGGTGAATCATCACTCCTCTTTATCTATCATGTGGGGGTTCCTGTCCTTTTGGCTAATTTGTTGCCATCATGTTGGTTTTTTTCTTACCAGGGGATGTGGGTGGTGATATGTTGAAGTTTTAACCAACGGTGTATCTTTCTTTAATTCGCCACCTAATGGAGCCTGATTGGTATCTGGTATAAGTTGTGGTGCCTGTGGTTTTTTCTCGTCTTCCAATATTACTTCAACCACAGATTCCTCATCTGATGTATCAATACCTATAACATTTTCTCCTTCAGCTTCCTTGGACTCTACCTATTCATTAATGGAAATATCCTGTAATGTATTTTTCTTGTTTTTATACCAGAGCTTCAAAAATTTATTCTACACATTAATGTTGATAGTACCAATAGATTCCATCCAAGGGTATCCCAAAACAACATCCACATTAGCGATATATGAAGCATAAAAATCAGAACGGAATACATACTTATCCATAGAAATCTTCAAATCTTTATAAACTTTAACATCCACATTATCAACCTATGTTTTCCACGTGTTTTGCTGGAACTTGAATATTTTTTCCCAAATTAACATTTATAATATTTTTCTTACAACTAGGATTTATAGACACAATGATATTTTCCTTCTGAATATCCATGAACATGTAATATGGAGATACTAGTAGAAAATAACCCCATATGTTTCTCATTATCTTGTTTTCTAGCATGAGACCATTTGTCTAAAAGGAATTTTTCTTATCTACAGTGGCTAGCCAAGGTATCCACAAAATCAAAGGATGTCCCCCCAAATTGGATTTGGTTTGTAAGATAAGAAAATGAGCCGGATAACTCCTAGAAGATATTGTGATTACTACATATTCTAATACGTCCTCAGGTTTAACATCAGACCTATAGTCTAATTCAAGCACGGTAGGCATGTTCCTAACTCCATGTAGGCCCAGGGTGGTAAAGAGGTCCTTTTTCATTACATTAATGGCTGCCCCAAGGTAAACTAATATATTAGTTACAGGTTGGCCATCAATATAAACACTAACCGTAGGGTTCCTTATATCGTTATACTTGGTTAGAAGAGGCTGAGAAGTCATTAATTTGGACAATTTCCCATCACATGTATGATAGTAAGGTCCTTAGGCTTCCCTCCAGGTTTCTTAATCCACAAGTTTCGTATTGTTTTGGCATAAATAAGTACTTCTTTAAGAGCTTGTAGCAGAGGAATTTGTACCTGCAGGTCTTTAACTCCCTAAGGAAATTGGATTCGGGTTGTGAGGTCATTCCAGTCTCAATTAATATTTAAGGATACGTAAGATCCTAAGTAATAATAGCTGCGACAACTGCTACAGGTATATCATCCTTACTCGAGTTGGCTATTACAGGACTAAAATTTCCTCTTGGGTTGGTTGTTATAGGTGTACCAGTCCACTTTGTATTCGCTATCACAGTTGTAATAACTACCTCAAGATCTCTTGTACCTTCTCTGGAAGGCTCGCATTTTTCCTCGGTGATGATAGCTGAGTGGTTTGGTTTATTCACCTTACCTTATTGTAGTTGAATTTCATTAAGTCCAGCAGGAGTGATAAGGTAAGTCCAGAAGGTAGTTGAGGCCTCTATGCTCTAGGCTGCTTTATTATTTTGGTTAAGGTTTGGATGCACAACTAATTTGGGTCACACAAGCGGTGTAGGAACAAGAGTTTGGAAAGAGGTCAATTGTAGCTACTACTACATTGGTAATCCATATGGAATTGGACTTTGGACATTCCCCCTCTAGTTTTGATTCCAAGGATACAATTGAGATGGAGGATATTGAATAGATGGAGAGGGGGACCACTAGTTCGAGGGTGAGGGAAACTGCGCCGGAGAAGGACAGGAGTATTCCCATGGATATTGGTGAGTGTTATATGCATTATTCCATGGTCTCTTGGTCACGATGAAATAAGAGTATTGAACTTCTTCACTCGATTATTTAAGTACTGCTTTCAGTTTGGGAAGCTCAGGACATTAACCTATAGGATGTTCTAGCTCACAAATATTGCACAAGATGATGTTGTTCATTTCACAATCCCTCAAGGGGTGTTTCTTTCTACATTTTGGATAGAACACAGCTAAAGCTGTATCAGCTTCGCCTTGTGTCTTCTTGATCTCTATTGTCATTAACTAGGCAAATAGAGTGGCGAGGATGTAGATTTTAAAGTTTTCAAATAAATTTTTGATATATGCTCTTGTTACTCCTCTACTTGTAGATTTTTGTATTTGGGCAAAGGAATCTCGGATTGTGGTTCTCCCCTTTGACGATCCTCAAGAGAATCTCAAACAAAGCTTTATGATTTAAGTGAATGGTTCGTTAGATATGTCCCATTTCCCTAATAGATTCAGGGTATCAACGTAGTCATCCTTCATTCCTCTTTTGAATATGGTATTCATGACCTCGTGATCTAAATCACTATGTTTAAATCTCTACAAATTGTAATGAAATCGCTCCACATAGTCCTCCAGGATCTCATCCTCCTTTTGTGTCATCCTGAATACTTCCTCTCTCAGGTCCCTAATTCTACAGTTATTTTGATACTTTGATAAAAATATCTCCTTCATGTTGCTCCATGTTCGAATAGAAGTAGAGCCTGACCCCACAAACCATCTCAGGGCTACTATTTTTAGAGTAGCAAGAAATAATTTTAATTTTTGAGCATCTGAAACATAGTCATAACTTCTGCACAAGACATCAAATTCAAAAAAGAAGGTGTTAGGATCTTCTACAATCATTCATTGAAAACATGGTAGAGATGATAAAGGAATGTTTTTTATGGGAGCCTCACTTCCGATATCCCCAATTTGGAATTCAAAGGTGGTGACAATAGCATCTATTTTAGTGTTGTTGTTATTGTTGTCCCCCATTGCTAACCCTTTTGATCCTTGTTGTAGCAGGTGTTATTCATACCATTCTTGTGATTGTCTTGTAGGTGAAGTTGGTAGCTCAGGTTGTTTCGGGGCTATTTGTTTCACTGCATTGCCCGAATACGGATATTGATAAACCAATAAATGCTCTCCTGTTTCAGGATTATGATGTTCTCCCTCAATTTCCCCTTGTCCCTCGGCCCTAAGGTCCTTATTACTAGCTTCCCCTTGTTCCTCCTAAATTGGATGCTTAATCTTGGGAGTGTTCTCACTAGCTTTAGAATGATATGGTCCTGAGACAAAGGAATCACATGATTCTATTCTTGTTATGGGAGTAATAACTTTTTGCTGGCCCTATTTTCCTTGTGTCCTTCTAAGAACTTGATTGCTATTTTTCTTCTCTTGCGATCAGTTCATGGATAGATGTTTTCCTTTCCAAATATACACTCTTCTTTTCCATTTTATGACCTGTTTTTCTTGTGACTAATTAGAGTGGGGGGTGTTTTTCGTATTTCTATAATTCCTACAACTACACACATGGACTCGATGTGTATTGATCCACACTATAAGTGTCTGAGTCTCGATAGTGGTGAGCCCATCTAGGTATGTTAGAGCGATGCAGAAGTTCTTACCTCTTGTCTTACCTCCCAATGACTATGGACCAGGAGCACTCTACAAAACAAAAAACTTGGCTAATTGTATCATCAAGTGTCATCCCCAAAAAAGGCACCCAAATGTAGTGTTGTTTTAATCAATCCTAATTGACCAACATTATAGCCATTTAATTATCAACCCAGGGTAGGTATGCTATTTCAATGCAGTTTTCACTATTTGTGATGATATAATATAACCAAGAGTGAAAATAGACAACAGTAAGGAATGTCGCTGAGTGAATTGTAGAAAGTAAAATTCATGCATCAATTAAAAAACTCTACGGAAAGAGAATCACACTTGACAATTACCATAGCAAATGCATGCCACACACTGTATTGATAACTACACCAGCTAATCAACTACCATACTGCTAAGCAAATTTTTGTAATAGAATAACGCAAATCTGGAACTAAAGTAGATATATTCCAAATTATATAGCAATAGAAGAAACCATACAAATAATAAAATAAACGAACAATAATATGTAGCTACCCTACCACTACAGTCCCTTCTAAAGAGGAGGGACCTTCCTCCCTATTAGGGGTGTGGGAATGAACATAGAATTATTTTATAATTCAACTTGGAAACAACACCAACATCACCACATTGACTTTGATATTCAAAATAATTAAAATTTATAGGATCAGAACAACAATACTCTCTATGTCGTCCCCCATGCCCGAGGGATTAATTTTTTCTTATAGAAATTACATACCCAAAAATAAGGAATAGATTACTCATGAGAATCGTGAGATCCTCATGGTGATCATAAAATAAATATTGCTACAACCAGATTTTAAATACGAATTCTATTGAAATACATCGTTTAAAATCATAACTACTTAGATCTTTTACTTTCTAAATAGACAATTCATAACTTCCAATAACTGTTGCGTGGAATAGTACCCACGGCTTTGATAGCTACGATGTAACAACACCCTACAATAAAGTAATGGTTTGGGATGTAACAACAACACTAGATAACAACAATCTCATAATGACACCCGGGGTGTAGCAGCAACGTGGTGTAACAACAATGTCTATAACAACAACGTTGGAATGTACCTGGCTTGCAAATAAATGATAAATCAAATATACCCAAGAAATAACAAGATTGACCCAATAATATGACATGAAAATGCTTCTTTATTGATCAAACCCTTAAGGTAGGGTGACACCATACAATCACTACTTAAGGAAGAAGAACACTCCGCAAGCCATATTCTTGCTCATACAATATTCCTTCACATCTCTCCATGGGGGGTCTCTAACCTCTATATAGGCCTCATACATACAATATCATTGGTCATTTCCATGGTTCTTTGAATATCATATATCTAATACAATGGGATTATTACATTATTGCTAACTACATGTGGTCCCTTACATGATGCGGGTTAACCACTTTATTTATTAACTATGGCCCATACCATTATTACATTATTTCCTTGGGTACCTCACTTTGTACCCTATACTACCCCCCATAGGTATACTATATTCCACCCCCCTTAAACATGTTTTGTCGCTGAAACATAAGAAGAACAAAAATAATAAGATCTACTCAAAAGAGTAGTCCATTGGTACCATGCATGTCCATCTAGCGATCCAAGAGAAAGGTGAAACCTCGATCTAGTTGGTGCCTCGCTCACTTGAGATGGAAGTTGACGTTGGCGACTCTTCTATGTTGATGTGTTGCGGGTGAATCGTTGCTCCTATTTATCTATCATGTGGGGATTCTTGTCCTTCTGGCTAATGTGTTGCCATCATGTTGGTTTTTTTCTTATCGGGGGATGTGGGTGGTGATATGTTGAAGTTTTAACCAACAGTGTATCTTTCTTTAATTCACCACCTAATCGAGCCTAACTGGTATCTGGTACAAGTTGTGGTGCCTGCGGTTTTTTCTCATCTTCCAATATTACTTCAACCATAGATTTCTCATCTGATGTATCAATACCTATAACATTTTCGCCTTCAGCCTCCTTGGACTCTAGCTATTTATTGATGGAAATATCCTATAATGTATTTTTCTTGTTTTTATACCAAAGCTTCAAGAATTTCTTCTACACATTAATGTTGACAGTACCAATAGATTCCATCCAAGGGTACCCAAGACAACATCCGCATTAGCCATATCTGAAGCATAAAAATCAGAGTGGAATACATACATATCCATAGAAATCTTCAAATCTTTATAAACTTGAACATCTGCATTATCAAGCTGTGTTTTCCATGTGTTTTGCTGGAACTTGCAATTTTTTTCCCAAATTAACATTTATAATATTTTTCTTACAACTAGGATTTATAGACAGAATGATATTTTCCTTTTGAATATCCATGAACCTGTAATATGGAGATACTAGTAGAAAATAACCCATATGTTTCTCATTATCTTGTTTTCCAGCATGAGACCATTTGTCTAAAAGGAAAATTTCAAATTCTTCATCTAAAAGTTTGTACAACTTCTTGCTATCAAGTGATCTCCACCATATGACAGCCTCATATGTCAACCGAAGGCATAATAAAACTTTTCAGTTTTTCCCATATGTGAACTTTTGACTTCTTATGAATTCTTCAATAGTAGGGCTATCATCTTTTCATGTAAAAACAATCTTGCTAGAAGCCACGAATAGGATTTTGAAAAAATCACTTACTTGGCGAAAATTTAAAACGGCAACAATTCGACCAATATTTCATAGAATCCTTATTATGACCTATTTTTGGAAATGGAATGACCCTTCTGCATCTCCCTATGTGATAGAAATCCCAATATAGGCACTCTGGAATTTCAGATTTGCACTGCAATTGTCTCGCTGTGATAAAAATTTATGAAAAAAGAGTTGATTTTAAATCAGTGATATCTCCCTCATTTGGACTCTAATTCGACCGATTGTTTTTTTGAAATTGGGCAATTTTTCAATAATATCTCAGATATGTAATTATTTCATCAAAATTCCCAACAAAAATGACAAACATTAACTAGAGATCTGCCTTCCAAGAATTTTGATCAATTTTTTTTGGCAACATAGCAGATTTTTAAATAAACTATATCTCCCTCATCTAGACTCTGATTTGGCTGATTTGTTTCTTGAATTTGGGGTTTTTTTTTGCAAATAATTCAATAATCCATTATTGAATGGATATATATTATATATAAATAAATATATATATATAATAGATAGATAGATATATATATCCATTTCCCCAAGAAAGTGCTCTGATACCACTTGGAATGGATTTGTCCTACAAATATATGATAAAGAAGATATACCCAAGAAACAACAAGATCGACACAGTAATATAACATGAAAACGCTTCTTTATTTATCAAACCCTTATGGTAGGGTAACAACATATAATCACTCCTTAAGGAAGGAGAACACTCCACAAGCCATATGCTTGTTCATACAATATTCCTTCACATCTCTCCATGGGGACTCTCTAGCCTCTCTATAGGCTTCATACATACAATCCCATGGTTCATTACCATGGTTCTCTCAATACCATATATCTAATATAATGGGATTATTACATTATTGCTAATTACTTGTGGTCCCTTACATGATTTGGGTTAACCACTTTATTTATTAACTATGGCCCAACCCATTATTATGTTATTCCCTTGGGTACTTCCCTTTGTACCCCATGCTATCCCCCCTAGGTATACTACAATCATGGTGTAGCAACAAGATATGTAACAACAATATGTTTCATCTTGCTCTTAGACCAATCAGAGCAGTTGTTCATTCCATAACCACATTCTTGTAGTCAACGCCTGAAAAAAAGAAAGGATCCAAAAGACTTCTCCAATACTCACCTCAATTAGCCATAAAAGGAATATTGTATCATTATATCTAGAAAAAATGGAAAAATAACATGATGGAAAAATATCTTGTTCATAATAAGGAAAAAGGTGGTCAACATGTAAAGTTCTTTTGGTCTAGAGGGAAAAGGGTCAAAACTAGGAAACGAAATGATAGGAAATAGGTACAAAAACTACACCCAACACCAAGTAATGCACTTATGTCTCGAAGAAGATGCACTTGCTAAGCTTATCATACAATTGATGCTCTCTTAGCAATATCAACACTATTGTTATATGCTTGGCATGGTCTTCCTCATTCTTGGATTATATCAAGATGTCATCAATGAATACAATAACAAACTTGTCCAAATAATGATGCAACACACTATTCATCAAACAAATTAATGTAGTTGGAGCATTAGTCAAACCGAATGGGCTATAACAAACTCATAATGCCCATACTTGGTCCTGAATGCACTCTTGTAGATATCCTCTTCCTTGATGTGCACCTGATGGTATCTTGATCTCATGTCAATCTTAGAGAACATTGTTGCTCCCATCAATTGACCAAACAAATCATCAATCCTTAGAAATGAGTACTTGTTCTTGATTTTTACCTTGTTCAACTACTTGTAATCATTGCACAATATAAGAGTAACATACTTCTTTTTTACAAGAAACATTGGTGCACTACAAGGAGACAAACTTGGCCTAGTGTATCCCTTGTCAAGCATCTCATTTAACTGCAACTTCAAATCTACTAGATCTAGAGTACTCATATTATAAGGTGCCTTCGATGATGGTGTTGCCCATAGCACCAACTCAATAGAGAAATCTACTTCCATGTGAGGAGGTAACTCTAGAATCTCTGTTGGAAACACGTCCTGATACTGTTGTAATATAGGATACCTCTTTAAGATTTCTGCATTCTCAACATCTTTTCCCTTATCACTAGATATATGCACTACAAATATCACACAACCATTTCTACAACTACACTTAGTCTGCGTAGTGGTAACCATCCTCACCAATGTAGGCTTCTTATTTCCCTACAAAATTCTCTTTTCTACACTATCATCCACACACTCAATGGCCTTGTCGAAGAAATCCACCTTGGTCCTATGAAGGTACAACAAATCCATAGCCAAAATCATATTATACGAGCCCAATGGTAGTACATTCAAATGTGTTGTTGTAGGCACACCATTTAACTCAAATGCACAAGTTCTTACCCAATGTTGAAATCTCTTCTCTCTACCTGTAGCAAACTGTACCAACCAAGATTATGCATGCACTTCTTTTATCAAACCACACTTATCCACTAGGTCAGGATTAATATAACTATAGTTAGATCCAGGATCAATCAAAATAGAAATAACTTGATCACAAATCTGACCATCTATTTTAGTGATAGATGCTTCATGATCTACCTACATGTTGTCCACACCTACATAAATTCAAGGAATGCCATGACCAACATCACCAAATGTATGTTCCTCCTGAGCACTATAGTTCTGGGGTCTACCACCTTGATACTATGGATAATCCCTCTTATGATGATCCTTGCCACATATCCAACACTGAGATGGTGCTCTATCATCGCCTCTTCTATGTTGGTCTCCATGTCCCTTCTCAGCAGTATTAAACTTAGTTTTGAACTAATTTTAAAGGACTTTATTTTCTTTCTCACCCGCATCTTGAGGTATTCCTTTCTTTGGTGGCCATTTTCCTTTAAATTTCTCATTTCCTTTCAAGTCACACTTAGGCTCAACTTTGCACTTCGACTGCTCATAACAATGTTTCAACTTTCGGATGGCCTCCTCTAATGATCTAGTCTCATTGAACTCAATCTAGTCTCTATATGCTACTGGCAGTCCACTAATGAATCTTTAAGCCTTTGCCTTCTCCTCCTTGAGGTAAGGAACACATCTCAACAACTCTAAGAACCTGCTAGTATATTCATCGTCTATCATGGAGCCCATCTGCAACTCATAAAAATCCTTAGTTTTGTCATCATGGTACCTTTCCAAAAAATACTTCTTCTTGAAGAGCCTCTCAAAATCATGCCAAGTCAATTCATCCTCATAAATACCTTTGACATTCCTCACATCTTGCCACCAAATATCTTCTCTAACTTTGATACTAAAAGTGGCTTTCCTTGCTTTCATGTTTTCTGAATAATCATGCAATCTTAAGAACTTCCTCATACCAAGAAACCATGCCTTTGCATCCTATGATTTATTCATCTCTCCATCAAAGGTAGGTGGCTTTTCTTTCTTAAATTCATCTAGAGAGTATCCCTTATCACTCCTCCTATAAGGATGATAATGATGACAAACATGATGCTTGTCAAAACAAGAACCTGTCTGGAGTATCCAAGGACCTACCATTATTGACTGTGTCACCACTATCAGACCTATGACCACCATGAGACCTACTGCCATATGCCCCATTATTGTTTTCCTCCTTCTCATGTTTTATCCGAAGTGGTCGCTATAACTGTAAATATGACAAAATTTGAAGGGGTATTGCATTAATCTCTGCTTCTTTCTCTTGTGCCTGCATGATTTTATCATTGTCCACATTACAACTCCTCATTTCTTCCATCAAGCTTCTCAATGTGTTTGTTAAATCAGAGGAGTGTACAACATCACACTACTCATTTGAGTCATAAGTAGAGTCTTTGTAGTCTACAATCTTGCTATCCATTTTGATCTCTTTCCTGGAAGGCATACTATGTCATCTAAACCAAGTCACAATAAATCAACATACATTAGTATACTTCGAGTAGGATACCTTGTTTGTAAGATCAACAAATCAGTGTGATATATGTACAATATAATCATGAAAACATATAGAAATGTAACACATAAGCATGTAACTATATATCCATCATTCTCACTAGAGTCTAGTCATCATTGCATGACCATATCAACTACACATATCATGACCACATGCATGAAAACAAAAACCATGTCATTGTACATTGATAGTATGCAAATCATAACAACATGTAACTAGTCACCCATGATATGTAACTAGTCACCAAAAGGATGATTAACACACGTGCAACCAACATGATTGCATGACCAACACACAACCCATCTAGTCTGAGGGGTGAACCATGCTCTGATACCACTCTGTAAAACCCCCCTCACATATCTACCCAACTAACTAGCTAACCAGGGTAAACATAGGACAAGAGGCTACTATGACATTATTAAAACTCCTAGGTATCCTTAAGGAAGTGGAATCAACAAAAAATCATCAAACATACCTTCCACATCAAAAACAACACTCCTAGGAGTAATCCCAACCAAATAGGTATCATGCCCTTAGGTCCCACTGAGTTTTTAAGATATTAAACCACTGGACGCTCCCATGTTATGGGCATTCCAATGTCCAAGGATA
>APFE031575879.1:185209-196169 GCA_000404065.3 Pinus taeda | reverse complement strand
GGGGGGGGGGGGGGGGGGGATGTTGGACACCTAATTCTCTAAGGGTTGGCGGGGAAGCTGAACAGTCAAAGGAAGTCCAAGAAACCACTTGGAATATGAAACCAAGGGTCACTAGACTTGTACAAATATGTATCATTATGGATAATAATGCATTCGAGGTTGATCTTTCATATCTGTTGTGTTTTCCATGGTTGTGTTTAACAATGATAGAGAATTTTGTTGCTATTGAGAAATGAACAAAGATTGTGACAACTAATTTCGATCATCCTATTCTAGAAACATTATTCCATATAGTTCCATGATGTATCTATGCTAACCATAATCAATAACTTTTTCATAAAGTATAAATTTATGAGCAATTTTCTAGTTTAATTCAACAATTAACATAACATCTCCACATAAAAATACAAAGTATTACCTATTATTTAATCACAATGCATATTTGTGTAATTACTAAGGCTCTTATTCTATCAAGAGTTCCCATGACTATTCCAAATGAATATAGATCGACTTGTAACACAACAACTTAATAATGAAGATTGGAGGAAACAAAGCTAATGATGAAAATCACTACAACAAGAAAACTTCAAACAATAATAAATATGAACAATAATGGTAAAATAACTTATCAGTCGCCTTGCCACTTTTTCCACTTAGAAGCTCTGGTGCCATCTATTGAAAAGTGTAACTAGGTTTGGTCTTCATAATGACATGTAATTATGATTTTATGTAGTTAGATGTAAAGAAGAAAAATAAAATTATTGTATTGAGCAAGAGATTTTATTTTTTGAGTCAAGACTCCCATTGAGAGTATTTAGGAATTATTTGTCATCTAATCATAAAATGATAAGAGTCATTTTCATGTAATAAAGTCATGTTACACTTTCTAAAAGGTCAAACTCGTCTATGTAAAGTATCCTCCAAGACCTTGTCACTTATCCTCTTCAATTCAACCTACAACGATGGAAGAACTTGCTAGAAGAAGTTGACCTACCTACTTGAGATCACGTCAGCCTAAGGGACATGAGATGTAGTGTATAAGGAGCCACACTTGGCCTCACATAAAGGCAAGAAACTCAACAAGAATTCGATCAAGAAGAAGTGTGAAGAAGAGGCCAACAAAGCAGAAGTGCAAAGAAAGGAAATGAAGGATTCTTCTGGGTATAGCGAAGGAGGTTTCTTATAGACATAACAAAGGTAGAATTATTCTGGGGTCATCCAAGGAAGGATTTTTCTTGGGTTTTTTTTTTGGGTACAATGATGAAGGACCTAAGGCATCAAGAGAAGATCGAAATAGAATTCATTGTTGCACTGAAATGACCTTGTTTGGGCATAGAATATTGCAGAAGGAAGCCAAAGAGAAGCATAAAAGGTCTCTCTCTCAAAGAGACCAGTTAAGAGACATATTCTATGGTTTCTGATCTAGAGGCCGAGATTCTCTAGAGATAACTAAGAAGAGCAGTGTGAAGTCTAGAGACCGAGATTCTCTAGAGGAAGATGATAAGAAGCAGTGTGAAGGATAGAGACCGAGTTTCTCTAGAAGCCGAGAAGAGTAGTTTGATTTTTAGAAGGAAGTCGACGCAAAGAAGAGGCGGAACATAAAGTTTAGTGACAAGGTTCTTGGGAGGATACTAGAGTCAAGGGTCTTTTTCATGGTCTTGATATTCGTCAATTGAAGATCTATAACAAGAATTTTGTTCGGGTTTTCCTCTCAATAGGTGAGAGGTTTTGGCCCTAGATGACAACCCTACATACTGTGTCACTTGTCTTCCATTGTGCATATTGGTAATTTTCTTGACGAAAAGAACACAATAATAATATAACGAAGAGAAGACTATAAGTTAAGAAGTAAAAGTATATCACAAGCAATTACCAAGAAGAGAAATATTTAACTCTTTATACCCTAGATTTCTCAACACCATCCATGGCAAAGTTCCCCAAACACCACTAGACACCAGTGTTCGTTGTTTTACATTTGATAATTCCATATCACCAATTTAATACCAACTTAACACATAAGTCCTTTGTGCTATATAGCATATCCCAAATATGGGAGCTTAAGGGCATATTATATACACATTTAAAATTTTCTTGGGAGCTTCAAGACATATTATACACACATTTGAAATTTTCCATAGCGGTGAATAGCATGGAGAACCCATGGGGAAACCTAAAGTTACATTTTACTTACGTGGCAACTAACATATTGAAAAATGAGGTGTATATGGAGAATCATTAACATTCAAATAATTTTCAGCGTTTTAACCACACAAATAATGGTGATAAACATGCATAAGATTTTTGCAAGAAAAGCAAGAGTGAAAAGCATTTTTAAATTCATAATAATGCAACATACCTTGTAGATGGGCCGGTGAGGATCTCTCATATTAACCAAAAGATTATCACACTTCAAATAAAAGTGGACAATGTTCCTTTCATGCAAATATTGCATACCACATGCAACATCACAGGCTATAAAGATCAATTGTTTTGCAAATGGTTTCTAGTAGATTGTTAGTAGTAGGAATGAAATTAGATAATACTTACGAGAACAATCACAAAACATGATAAAGGCTTTCATATCAATTTATTTTGATAGTGAATAGATTAAAATTTCTTTTCCAAAAGTAAGGTGTCCTTACCTATCCTTGTTTAGAACTTGCTCGAGAGATCCATTCACCATATACTCTGTGACAGTTTCCAAAGTCCCATACGATGCATTTATAACTATGCAATAGAAAGACAACGTTGGGATAGTGAAATTGACCTGAAATACTTGCCCCTTCCCAAAATTCTAGTCTTTCCACTCGACAAAGAGAAAGTTAACCCATTGAAGCTAAATATCAAGATACTCAAATGAATGAAGGTCCTTTTGAAAATGACAAAAGAAATAGAAACATAGGTAGTGTGTATTCTTCATAGGTGATCAAAGATTATATTTGAACCGCATCTAGAAATTCTTTCTTTATTAGGTGCATGAACTTTCAAATGACAATACAAAACAATTCATAGGGAAAGATATCCACCATTCATTCTTGCACTAATTGTCTTCTTGTAAAAAAAGCCTTTTTTTTTCTTAATAACAACTTCTAATCCTTTCTATTTTCCATAATAAACATATCCATATGTGTATTTTAAACTAGTGTGACCAATGTGACCATCAAATTGCTTGAGTCATTGAAAAAAATGGCCATAAAACTAAAGGTGCTAAATATCAAGACATGAGATCTTACTGACTTCATATATATTTTATTTTTTATATTGTAATGCGAACATTAAACAACTTAACATTCTTGGATTTGAAATATAATATCAAATCTTAATTATTACCTAATATTGTATATTAATTAATAGATGATAATATAAATAAGATAAATTAAAGATAGGGAGGAGGGAGATACATGCTCTATCCACTATGTCATAACATTTAAGACATCCTTTTTATCCAAAGCTTTCTATAGTCAAATTTAGAAAATGATTCAAAAGATGTTAGTTATGTTTTGTCTATTGGTCCATAACTTTTGAGACATCCATATTTTTAAGAATTTCCTCTTAAACCAAAATTGGAAAATTACCTAAGCAAAATTAGTTGAAAATTGGATCAATATGAGGAGTTTCTAATATTTTTGTGTGGTTGATAAAAGATTATTTTTCATTTGGCATTTAGATTTTTTTATAAATGATACTTAAAATGTACTTGTAACAATTTCCCATGCTTCATTGTTTCTTGTGCAACATCACCTCTCACAATGATCTAGAATAAGAGGACTTTGTGTATTCTTTGATTATTCTTTAGGAACCCATGCAAGCCCACTTAGGAAGTGAATTGTCATTACTTGAAAGAGTATTTTCCATTGAGCTTATTGGGAATCTTTGATACCATTGTGACAATGAACAAACATCAATCATATACTTTTCTATTAAGATATGATTTAACATATTTATAATTGGACAAAATATGATTGTGATGCGAACAATTATTGAGACATCTCCAAGTTGAAGAAAGATGGACTCCAAAAATAATTTATCATATAAAAAATGATATTCCCACCACTAACACCATATAAATATATTACATAAGATAACTGCAGAGAAGCCACTTACAAGCCAATCCCATCAGTCTAAAAGGTGTGCCATAACACAAACACCACTTTGAGCCTATACCCCACAGTTGTAAACCACAACTAACAGAGAAGAAGCCACTATACCAAAGGCCTTTTTTGTATACATCCAAAAATAATTTTTTGAGAAGTAGCTTAGTTGTGAAGAAAAAACAAGTTTAGATTGAATTTAGAATCCTTTTTCCTATAGTTGTCCATGTTTTTATATGCCCCATTACCTTATGAACATGCAACTCTAGTATATTGTGCCTAAACTCAACCACACTTGAGATTACTAAAGGGATGAGAGTTTCCATATCCTTGTAATGGATCTGAGTTCCATATCCCTATAATGGACCACCACTAGTTGAAGTATCAGATATATAGTGAAAATATTGTGAACCAGAACATCCAGATTCCTACATTTGGACCCTCACCAACTTGCTTTCATTCTCATGATATGTCTAATGAATACTTCTCAGCTCTTCATCTAGTTCTTGCCTAGGGAGCAACAATGATAAATGCATTCCAGTGGTCATGTGTTTTCTAGTGTACAATATATGGAATCGTGTACAAATATAGATCATAAATGACAATATGCAAAAATGATGAAAGCTTATCCCCATCACTTATGCTATCCTTTGCATATTTACAGGGCACATGAATGCTCTCCAAAGTGAGAAGAAAGAAGAAGAAAATTATTTGCACATTTGACCTAGAACTAGAAATATTAATGAAACAATGATCTTGTTGGTTCAATCCCTCTCCTTTCATTAATATTGTATAGCAAACTACCCAGGATATCCTGAGTGGGGCATAGATATAGAAGAATCATAAATGATAGTTCTTGGAGAAAGGCCCCCAAACCCTCTATGGGTATATAGAATTATAGGACAATGAGGTGAAAATAGAAGGTTACCATCTGCTTGAGATCCCAAAGAGTTTATTAAAGGTCCTCGTGAAATTTGAGATGGATATGCCAAATATGGTGATTGATTAATTTATTCCTGTGTTGAGGGGGAATCAGTCTGCCTAGTAAAAACACGCAATAAAGGAAAATACATCATGTATGTACCATGTATAGTGGTGATATCATGTATGATGGATCTTTTCTTGTTTTTATTATTTGAACCAAGCCGAATGAAGTACTTTTGAGCATGGCTGGCAACTTGGGTTGGTGTCCTTGACAAAACAAAGTTTCTAGAAATACTTCTCCAGTCGCCTTTACCATGTTTGCGAAGGGACATAAAAAAAACTGTATGAATCACATAAAGAAAAAGAAATAAGAAAATATGTTTAGTCCGTGTTCATTTAGTAACAAATTTTCACATAAAGTCCATCAAATAATACTTAATGACTATTTTCAACAAGTAGGAACCTCAGTTAAATTCTCCATGTTAAGCACTAACATATGTAGGTGATCATCAATTAAGGTCGGCGAGTATCATTCATTCTGCTATAAGGGAATTTGAAGACAATATCTTCCTTTCAATTAATCATGTAGTTCAAGATGAAGAAGGATAAGTAACATAAATATGAAGGTATAGAGCACAATTATTGATAACAAATTTGGAATCTAGATGCAAGCATGGAGTGTACATGGGAATTAGCACAATAACCATTGTGAAGAATATATTGAAAACTAAGACAGAGTAAATGAAACTAAATCACAATTAGCCTATCTCAACATCCAATGCTTTGGGCCAACTTATTAAGTATAAATTCTTTTCATAATGCCTTTGAAATATACTAAAAATTAGTTTACACAATTTAGTTTCTTTTAGTGCCTCTTTGATTTTCTTCATTGAAAGAGAAACACAACAAAATAACAATTAGACTATCTCAACATCTAATGCTATAATCAAGGTCAACTTATTAAGGGTAATTTCTTCGAGTAATACTTTTGAATTATATTGAAAATTAATTTACACAATTCAACTGCTTTTATTCTTTGTATGGTTTTATTCATTAAAACATAAACACAAGAAAATAGCAATTATACTATTTCAACATCTAATGCTCTAGGCAAGATCATCTTATTAAGGGTAAATTCTTCTAGTGATACTTCAAAATTACATTGAAAATTAGTATACACAATTTAGTTGCTTTTATTGCCCTTTTGGTTTAGTTTACATAATTTAGCTACTTTTATTGCCTATCTAATTTTCTTCATTAAAAAATAGACAACAAATTACACCAACCTACATATCCCCTACCTAGATAAGCTCATTAAGGGTTAATTCAGTAAATTAGTTATATTAAACCGAGCTTTCGTAATATTGTAACATCCATACCGAAATTACAACTAGTTTTCCAAATACCCAAACTTTAATTAACAACATCTAACGCAGATTTTTCTATCACAACCTTAAATACTATGGTTCTTAAAAGATCACAAAACTTCTCAAATTCACAGTTTCCAAGAGTAGATCAATAAACTTAAGGGCCTTTTTCGATAACGCAACATTCTGCACTACCACAAAATTGTGTTCCTCCTCATCATTTTCACAATTGCTTCGCTTTACCAGGATGAAATATTCCATATGGCATATTACTAGGATGACAAATTCCAATGCAGTTATTCAACTTGAGATAAGAGAGTACTTAGAATTCAATTGCAACACAATGCAAATCACTGCAGTAACGAAGGAGATATGAAATTCAAGACACTCAACATGTGGATTAAGTGCACTCTTACTGGGTTTAGCCAGTATATGGAAATTGCAACATTAGTGATATTTCCCTTAATATAGAATAAACATATCATAAAATACATAAAATCGATTGAGTTGGATCCCTGAATATGTATCGAAGACAACAAAGACCCAATACAAAGAATAGAATTATACTAAAATCGAAAACAAAACTCCATCTACACCAAAAGAAAAAATAATAACATTGACAAATATATCAGTTTACAAATGAAGGTTACTTCATTAGGTTTCAATAAAAAAAAACTACTTTCTAATCCACATTTTTCCAGATCTTGATCCAGAAATGCAAAATACATTTAGTATAAAACCCCAAATGAGATATATCCAACCCACACCTTCAGAGATGGCACTCTAGATATCAACACATTTATTAATGAAATTGTGATTGTTCAACCCCTCCTCTTCTTTGATGAAGAACTCAGTGTAGCCATTCTTGTTGTTATTGTTAGGGGTGTGTGAGTGATCAGGTGCCACCTTAATGTGGGACACTAGAAACCATTGAATCAAAGTGAACCTGATACTAACAACAACCACCAGAATTAAGATCATCATTAGGGTTTTAGTGAGAAGAGCAACCCCCATTGTTAGAGACGTAATCAATGAATTAAAAAATAGAGAATTGAATATCAATTATTATTTTTACAATTGAGGAAGAGATGTCATACCATTGTCAGTTACATTTATGTAGTAGGAAACACTAATATTCTTTAAAATTGGGAAACCATTGGCAATTTCTACTTATCCAACATCTCCAATTCCTATAGATTTTGGCATATGGTTTCCATCAGTAAGCTGCAAACATCTTCAAATGATAAGCACATAAAACATCATCTTGATAAACATATTTTAAATTTTCACTTTTAATAAAAAATTATTAGAAATGCACGAGTTCACTTAAATAATGGTGTCTACCTGTACCAATAAAGTTCTTGCACATATGAGAAATGGGCCCCTATATGGGCAATCCCTTCATTAGTTATATTTGGGTATAATCCTAGTTTCAATGTGACCAGATATGAACACTTAGATAGGGATTTAAATCCCGCAAAGAACAAATACGATAAATACAAAGACATAGATGAGAATAAAATAATCTCCAAAAACTAATAACAAATACTAATTACTATTTACATAATTTTGTCAAAATTCTCTTCATATCTAATTAGTGTACAAAACTTGTATTTTTTATGTTACAGTTAGTAAGGTCAAGCTCTTGTAGGAAATTACAATCATCTCCTAACATAGTAAAACTTCTTTTTGTGAGCAAGTTGTAGGATTCCATCTAAAGAGATGAAATATATATGTTGATGTTGCAATGACTAAGAGAGAAACACCAATTAGATCACAACAACATGTGAGATCTTACTTGTTCAACTCTTTACAACATGCCATAAGTGCAGTCAATCCTTTTGTGACTCCAATACAGTTGCTTAAGCTTAATTCCCTCAAAGACTTGTAGCTTTTCCCAACTAGCTCCAATGTTGTGATGGAGATTACATAACCATCAAATTCGATGGCTTGTGGTTTGTCACGGTTTCAGAAGCTCTTAAAAAGAGAAAACAAATATTAAACAATGGATCAGTTGGAGAATTAATTCTATGAACTTCAATACTTACAATTGATGAAGTCAAAATATTCAACAAATTTTAGTTATATAATTATTGGTATGCAATAGGCAAGAGTAAGTTGATGAAAGTCCGAGGATCCACTTGCAAGTGGAGTTATTCCTGTGTAGCTAACATTCCAACACTTTGAAACATAAAGTCCACATAACATAGAACAATTATTTAGATGTCACTCTAAATAGAAGATAGTCAAAGATAGTAAGTCTTCTCTAGTATTTACTATATGCTTTTCAGGTTCCTGCAATGTATAAGAAATATTTGAAATGGAACATAAATGTGGATCAAGTAAATTTCCTTCAATTGTACAATGAGGAAAAATACCTTAAAGGATAAAACAATCATAAATATAGGCTCAAAAACCTTCCAAAGAATGGACCAAATGTCATGAGAAGACAAATTTTACATGAAACAAAAATAAGATGAAGAGGATAGTAAAATCCACATTATGAGACCTATTGGAGCTTGAAGACTCATGAACTTCTTCAAAGACAAGACTATAATGTATGATTTTCATTTTTCAGCCACATAATATGCATAATTATTGCTTATTTATGTTGAACATCTCAAGCACCAATTATGGTTAATGCTATAACTCAATGGGATACTGGTTCTACATTAAGAAGCTACATGTGAGACCTATTGGAACCTGAAGACTCATGAAATTCTTCAAAGATGAGATTATAATGTATAATTTTCATTTTTTAGCCACATAATTGTTTTGGAGAATTTGGTATCTACAGATATATACTAATTCCCTAGATAAGTAGCCATATCTAGAACAACAATTTAAAGTATTTTAGTCTTTTCCTATAAGAAATAGATAAGATGAGAAGATGAGAAGACCTACTTGTAGTTCTGCTTTCCTCTTGTCTCCTTTGTATCAATCCTATCGCTCCTTCCCGTACTTAATATGCTTGAGAAGTACATGTAAACACAACAGAAAACAAAGAATCAATCAAAGCAAAAGATCTATTGAATATAAGTGAATGGAATCAGATACATTTCACACATATAAGAATCATAAGTCAAACACTTTATTGAATAGAATAAGGAAATACAACCATTGTGTCTAATTCAAAGTCATTCCTCCAGCTTGGATCCCATCCACATCACATCAAAAACATGACAAACTTGTAGCATTACAATAATTACTTCAAAGACAATTCTCATAGCAAAAATATCTCCTTATAATTCAACATAATCCAACCCTTGATCACTTAGATGAGTGTTCAATTTATAGGAGGGTGAAGGAGGTTATGTCATAAATGGGGGTATTGAATGGCATTCCATACTTATAAATAGTTCCATCGAGGAAGGGATGAGAGGATAGGATGAATCTTAACTCATTCCTCATCCATTTTCGAGCTCATAGGAGTTGGTAGGTGATGGAAACTTCTATATGACTCCAAAAGATAAGAATATTCCCCAAACCCTATGTGAATTTCTCTCAATCTCACCCAACACAGGTGAAAGAGGGCATAAGTGCTCTGTAGAGAACCCTGACATGGACTCAACTGCTCTATAGTGCACCCTTACATGGGCCTACCTGTGCTGGTCCCTCTAGAGTTCATTTCAGGATGTCTTCAAGTCATGAAACTGTCTGGGAAGGAGGCATTCAAAAGGGTGACTTGTTTAGGGCATGTAGCAACTGAAATTAAGGTTTGATGAGCCCTAAAACACTGATCTAGATGATGGGAGTGATGTGCCCAAATGGATCTGTAACAGCTACACCCTAAAGCATGAAGTCAAAAAATGAAAATGTCAAATGAAATGATTTATGATTTGATGAGGAGGTTTTAAAGTGGAAGGTGACCTGCATCAATTCCAATACATATATCATGATTTTTTATTTTTACATGAATTTTTGAGGGAAGGCATGCCCATGCTCAGCTTATAAACTTTCATTACATGTACATAGACAATCGTCAATGGATATAGACCCATGATCGGAATGACCGCCAATATAAAGCCATTGTACATATGATTTAGTACTCCTAAAATGCAACCTAGATGGATGAAACTAGATTCAGGGTCTTCTATCTCATTCAATTGTTCGCTCAAGTACAATTCTAACCATGTAAATATATGATCTGAAGTTGAACATGGGAAAACACCGTCTGATTGCTAGCCAATGATGTAAACTGTTAACAGACGCGAGAGAAATCATCGATAATGATATTGATCCTCAAGGTACTGTAGTACATTCTGCATGGCGTGAATGGATGATTTGATGTCGAACACCATACAAAGTATGTCGGTCAAAGGTCAATGATGTCAACCTATCACCGGAAGCGGGAAACCTGCCATTGATGTATGCAAGCCTCAAGGTACTGGAAGGGTGTTTCTAAGTCAACTTCTTGGATAATGTGCTAATGTCGACAAGAAGTGACTCGTCGTAGGAGGGCCTTGATGTTGTTAGCGCTTGAGATTTCACCTCAGGCTGAGAAAGGCAAACCTTCAAGGCAACATCAAACCATTTCACCTCGTAGCTAGCCCTACGGGGTATGAGAAGGCTCTCTCC
>APFE031575879.1:162132-178861 GCA_000404065.3 Pinus taeda | reverse complement strand
GCAAAAAATATGTAAAAGTTGATGAAAACCTAGACGTAAATGAGGATGCAAACGTGGATGCAAAATTAGAAGAAAAAGTGGATGCAACGAGAGGTTCCAAACTAGGCGCAAATTGTGGCACAACAAAATTGGATGTAATAGTGGGCACAATAATAGATGCAAAAGAGGTTGTCAATATGGATGAAAAACAAGATGCAAAAGTATATATAACAAAAGTGGATGCAAAAGTAGAAGCAAAACTAGACACAAGCCTTGACGCAAAAATTGGCATAAAGGGGATGCAAAAGTAGATGCAAAACTAGACAGAAACCTCGACGCAAAAATTGGCGCAAAGGGGATGCAAAGAATGATGCAAAAAAATATTTAAAAAAGGATGCAAAATATGATGCAAGTGTAGGCACGAAAAGTGGATGCAATAGAGGATGAAAAAGTAGGTGAAACAAAATTACGTTCCAAACTTGATGCAAAACCTGGCACAAAACCTAGTGCAAAGGATGGCACAAAACTTGGCATAAAACCTGGTGTAAAACTTATTGCAATACCTGTTGCTAAAATTGGTGTAAGTCTTGGTGCAAATGTTTCATCAACTTTTGCACCATATTTCATAAATGGATGCAAATAGCACCAAATATGGGCTTTAGATGCAAAAAAGGAAGAAAAATGGGACGCTAAAAACATGGTTTTGTTGTAGTGTTCCTGCACCTCATTTGGCCAAAATTTGAGAATGTTAGGTCTGTAACAAGTTTTTTCCAAATTCCATAGCTAGCCATCCTACAATTTGACCAAAATCTGGCTTGAGCACCCGAAACCAGAACCGACGGCAAACCTGACCTACAATCTCACCTAATGGGAGAAATTGTCAGATAGTTAAACTATCCTCTAACACCCAATTTTTGAAAATTAAGGTCATATGGGGGCACGTGCCCAGGGGTTGGGGCTAAACGCCCACCCCTATCGGCCGACCCCCAACGAAAATGCACATGGTTACATTGTCACTGAAAGAACCGATGTATGGCACTAATTTTCCATGCTAAGGCCATAACTTCAGCGCGCTCCCTTTCTGTTGGTGCTATGGTCACATAATAGGTCATGTGATCCAAGACTGGCCCCCTCTTCGCCTCTACGCAACTGGTTATATGCTGGGTCATGTGACCTTGGGGCTGTTCTCTTTACTTCTCCACCCATGGTTCTATATAAAGGCTCCCAGTGCATGGTGTCATGGGCAGTGACCACAGGGCTAGGGCTAAGTACTGGCCCACGGTCTCACCCCTAGATCCTTGTGGGTGTGGTGACCAGCGATGGGGGTTAGCGCCGACCCTACCGCCAAGTGCGCCATCGTTTATCTTTAAATAGAAGTCATAGACATAACTTATTACATGGCATGGTGATGGTGCAGTGGTATGGCTTGTGGTTGCTTGATGCTAGGTCGTAGGTTTGAGTCCGATGGGTAGCTTGGCCCGGTCCCTTAACATAAATTTTCACTAATCCCTAGAGGCCATGTGGCAACCTCCAATCGGCCCACGTGGCTCTCCCACATTGGTCCCTCAAATACATAGTCAACCCAATATTAATAAAAAAATAATCTTTGATCCAATCACAAAAGGACACATGTCAACTAACCATTGGCCTGAATTGTACATAGTCAACTTCCCAGTCACCTACCTAGTTAGCGTATGGACTGCCAACTAGGCATACCTACAACCCAACTTTTAAAATTTTGCATGTTTAGGAATTCGATCATAACATGATATTGGGAGCATACGATATTAGTTTTAAGTGAAACAAGTTGTGTTGGATTCAGTTCACCAAGATATACGCACTAGTATAGGTTTCGAGCACTTTCAAATACTTTGAATTTTAAGCATTAAATTGGTCCTTTGGATCACTCCTCCCCATTGGAAGATTTTGGACCTCCAAAAACTCATTTTCATTTAAAAAACAGATGAGAGTATTGTTCCCTCACCCTTCCAACCTCAATCCATTTGTTTTGTTTGTTTTTGTCACTTTGAGCTTCTCATGAAGGTACTTCACTATTGAAGTCTTTGTCTTTCTATCAAAGATAGGACCTTGCTGCAATTCTTCAAGATATTTGGAAGAGAAAACTTACATTAAATAAATTGTGACATTCTCTCCTCGACCTTCAATCAAATTATACTTATTTAATTTCAAGTTCACTTCACCTTGAACATTGTAGTCATAACTATTCTTAGCATGTCTAGCCTTGTTTTTGGCTCGACTCTTCACCAAATATGAATGCCATCACCATGCACCATTCTTCCTCAAAGCCAAAACATTATGAAACCCACAAAAATATATTTTAGAAACAATGTCCTCTTTGTCAAATAGATTTTGCATCTTCTTTTTGACCCTTGCATTCTTTAACATTGGCGTCTTGTTCAAACCAATGTTCAACAATGATGCATCTTGCTGGAAATAAATTTCACATTGTTTTCATCTGTTAGGAGGCAACATGTTAGACTCCTAAAACATATTATCACATGGATTAAAAAAATCAATGAAATCATATTTCAAACTTGATTCATATCCTTGAAAGGCTTCATATTCATTAAGATCTTTATGTTTAATTATCAATAATGTAAAATTCTGACTAACATTTAGAAACCTCTACATTTGTCCAACATTCACAAGAGATAAATTCAACTTCTTGCTATGTGATCTTTCAATGTACTCAATCGCATATTAAAACAAGTGATACTTGTTCTAATGGTGATGAAAGATGACTTTCCTCTCATATAAGTATGGAATTCCCAAAATAATTCCACAAATATCAAGTGGTACCACATCGAGTTCTACCTCATCAATAAAATTTGCAGTGATGGAAAATATAAGTATGCATTTTATTGTCACTTGCAACTTCACATTGTCACATACCCAACCCAAAGGATTATGTTTAAGATGAGGAATGGTTTCCAAATTTGGTTTCTTGACAATGTCTTCTGAAATGAGGTTTTCTTGTGAACCACTATCAAGCAAAGTATCTACCTTATTATGTTTTGTGATAATTATAATATGGAACAACTCTATTCTTTCTCTTTAATTTTGAGTTTCAATGGGTTTGCTAGAATAAATAGTGCTTTAAATTGAATCCTTACCTTTCAATCCCATGGCTATGATTTTTGTTTCATCTCTGGAATTAGATCCTAGATCTTGTTGTGTAGTTGCAACAATCTTTTCTTTCTCCTTGTTATTAAACTTTTGGGTCTCATCTCAAGATGAAGTTTCCAACAGTAGTCTTCATCACGGCCTTCATTAGAATAGTGTTTACATGTGATATTTTCTCCTTCTTTCTTGACTGAAACATTCTTCTTATCTTTGCCTTTAAACTTCCTTTTTCCTTTTTCTCCAAACTTGAATGAATTCTCACTAGTTTCTTCATAGACATTTTTCCCTCTTTCCTTGAAATGAGTTTCTTGTACACAAACTTCATTTAGTTTTGTAGGTTTAAACATGAGAAATGTGAGTCTCAAGTAATTATGTAATCCTCCAATGTATTTGAGCAAAGTATATTGAGAGGACAAATATATACCCAAAATCAAAGCTCTTTTCCTAAATTCTTGAGTATAACTTTGCACATTTTCACCTTTAGCTTTCCTAAAGTTTTTCCAATCTATAATAGATTTTGGCATGTATGATAATGGATAAAACTACCTTCTTATTGCAACAACAAAATCATTCCAAGAGGATAAAACCTCACCATGTTTCTTCATTTCCTTTTGAGTTTTGGCTTCCCACCAAATAAGTGTTGCACCTTCCAATCTAAGAGAAGCAAGCTAAATTTTGGTCTCATCATCCTTGATTCTTTGTATCCTGCAATACACTTCAATATGATGAATCCAATTATCTAATTTCTCAGCATCTACCTCTCCATCATACATAGGCAGTTCAAACTTAATATCGAATCATATTTAACAAAGGACTTTTACCATGTCCTCTTGGATAATTTGGAGGTATTTTTGAAAGGGTAGAAGAAGTAGAAGATGAGGATGAAAATGAGGATGAGGATGATGGAGGTGAATGTGATGGTTTGTCACCATTACCTCCATTCCTTTTTAGAGGCTTGTCTACTTTTCCTCCATGTCGTTTTAGAGGGTTTGAGCTCTCTCCATACAACCTTGAGTTCCTCTCTTCATAAAGAACCTTTACCATTTCAGACATCTCAAAGAAAGATTTTCTGAAAATTCTTTCATCTTCAAACAATTTTTAGGACCTTCTTCATGTGCCATGAGTATTGAAGCTTGAGGTGTGTTTGTTTTCCTTGAATCAATTTGAGATCTTGGCTCCACAAGTTCTCCTTCTCCTCTTTTAAGCTTCAACCTTGTAAGCATCGGAAAAACACTTGCAAACAAAACCAAACCTTCACAATAACTTGATCCTCTGATACAAAATGATTTGTAATTGAAAATTGAAGGTGATATCAACATTGCAAGTGAAAATTTTATATGTGTTTTGGGTAATGGATCAAGTTACTAAACACATAAACAAGTGAATTTTAAACTTAATTAGCATCCAAACAGAGACAATAATTCATTTCAAAAACACATGACAACAAAACATGATAAAGGAGTTCACCCCTCTCCTGGGTTGTATCTCCTGGTCCAACTTCCAATGCAGGGCCTCTTTCATTATGTTAAATAATATGTGTTTACATGAGTTTACAATGCTCATAATGAAAAATAAATGTCTCCAGTGGACCCGTAACTATCAAAAACCCCCATCTGGGTTCCTTCTACACCTCATTTGGCCAAAAATTGAGAAAGTTATGTTTGTTGCAAGTTTTTTCCAAATTTCATAGCTAACTATCCTACAATTCAACCCAAATCTAGCTTGAGCCCCCCAAACCTACAACCAACATGCAAACCTAGCCTACAAATCTGTCTAACAGGAGAAATTGTCGAACATTTAAAATGTCCTATAATGCCCGATTTTTCAAAATTAAGGTCATATGGGGGCACGTGCCCAGGGGCTAGGGCTAACAACCCCTCCTTGTCGGCTGATCCCCAACGAAAATGCACTTGGTTACATTGTCACCCATAGAACCAACATATGGTGTTAATTTTCCACGTTAATGCCATAACTCCGGCACGCTCCCTTTCTACTGGCAGTGTGGTCACATAACAGGCCATGTGGCTCGGGGTTGGCCCCCTCTGCTCCTCCATGCAACTAGTCATATGCTAGGTCATGTGACCCTGTGGCTAGCTTGCAAGGGCTGGCCCCTTTACTTATCCACCTGTGGTTCTATATAAAGGATACCGGTGCATGGTGTCATGGGTGGTGACCATGGGGCTGGGGCTAAGCTCTGGCCCATGGTCCCGCCCTTGGATCCTCATGGGCATGGTGACTAGGGTTGGGGCTTAGCCCTGATCCTACCTCCAAATGCATCATCGTTGATCTTTAAATAAAAGTCATGGACATAACTTGTTAAGTGGCATAGTGGTGGCACAGTGGTATGACTTGTGGTTGCTTGATGCTAGCTCACGAGTTCGACTCTGGTGGGAAAATTGACCCAATCCCTTAACAAAAATTTTCACCAATCCCTGGATTCCACGTGGTAGCCTTCAATTGGCCCACGTGGCTCTCCCACATTGGTCCTTCAAATACACAGTCAACCCAATATTAATAAAAAAAAATGTTGAACCAATAAAAAAGGACATGTGTCAATCAACCATTGGCCTGAATTCTACATAGTCAACTTCCCAGTCACCTGCCTAGTCGACGTACGGACAACTGACTGGGCATACCTACAACCCAACTTTTAAAATTTTGTCTATTTAGGAATTCGATCATAACATGATATTGAGAGCATATGATATCTGTTTTGAGTGAAACGAGTTGCGTTGGATTTAGTGTGCTGAGATATACAAACTCGCATAGGTTTCAAGCACTTCAAACACTTTGAATTTTGAGCACTAAACTAATTCCTTGGATCAAGAACCCGAGCACCAATCATAAATAACAAATGGTAAAACCCACAACACCATTGCTATCCAGGAAATGACAAGGCAGGCTAAAGCCACTGTCTATCTAGGAAATGTTCCATGTCAATGACATATCATAACCAAGAAACCACATGCATTATGAAAATCATACATGCAACATGTTACATGTAAATAAATCCAATTGTAGCTACTGATCCACCCATTCCCTTGCGCTTTACTGATTTCCTTTGCCTTCTTTCTCCAAATCCAAATTATGCCAAGGAGCTCCAAGAGTGCTCCAAGAAAACTCTAGGTGTGCAAGAGTATAATGAGAGAATAGATAGAGAGCTCCAAAACTGAACTAACAAAAAGTTGTGAACTGATCCTCAAAAGCTTTTTTTATCACTGTGGCCTCTATTTTCTTCATTTTCCTCTATTTTTCCTTCAATTGCCTCCTCATGCAATCTAACCTTTCACCTTCCTTTTATCCTATTTTCCTTTCTTTCATAAAACAACTCCCCCAAAATCAATTCCTTTCAATTCAAGAAGCCATTTGTATATGCATATAGATACACAAACATATAATGAAATTAACTTTTATAAATGCGCTTTAGACTTTTGTATTTGTGTGACTTTTGTAATTTCACAAAGATATATCAACATGCATATCTAAAAGTCACATATGCGGATGAGGAAGCACATATAGGAAAATATTTATAAAATCTTGTTGTCATATTTGTTGTTCTCCTAATACTTCAAATTTTTATAGGTACTTTATAAATGGGAAAGTGGGATGAAATTATGGAGTTGGACACTGCAGACCCAGAAGATATAATATAATTTTATGCTAAAGATCTAACATGGAACGAAATTGAAGGGGATAAAATAGCTATTATTCTGTATAATCGACTGGAAGATTTTATAAATGGAGAGCAATCAGATGAAGATGCTCCTACTCAATTTGTTGTTAGTACACATTGATCTAAAAAAGTGGAGGATGTTATATGTGCTCGCATTAACACATATATTGAATATAGCATGTGAGTCTTTATTTGTTTAATTAATTAGATACATCTAATTCAAGTTCATATGAAGTCAAAATGTGTATACATGTTTTCTAATTTCTTATCATTGCTCTTATTTAGTTATTAGTGTGCATATGTTCCCGAGTCGATATGTAGATATAGACGTGATGAAAATACAAAGAATCCAAAAGGATCAACAAAAAACAACACAATCCATGACAAAGCATAAAAGTTGGTTGTAGATGTCACTTCATCATGCATCGTCTTTATGTGCGTCCAAATGATGCTTTTATAACATACATTGAGTTTAGACATTTTGATAAATATGATGCTTTCTGTCATGGAAAGAGTGCAGTGGGAAGACCTAAAATGTTCAAGTATGCGTCATATACATCCTTTGATTTACGATCTAGTGTGAAAATTATGGTTGAATATGGTTTTAATGTCACAATGGTTTGGGACAAATTAATCTCTGAGGTGGAGAACCAACATGGCGAGTTATTCACAGGGGTAGGTCAAGACTCTTTAATGACAAGGATGGATATTTTTAACATTTACAACAATATTAGAAAAAAATATTATATGAAGGATGAAAATGATCCAACATAAACAGGATATTGTGAAAAACATACCATTTATTATAGGCATACAAACACATTGGATGTGTTCCATGATGGTGAAACATTCACACAACAATGCTATGTCAATGGTTCTACATTTAGTACAAATATGTAAAGTAAAAGCATGTTAATGTGTATCACTTTTTCCCTTTTTGTGGCAAAGAAGTTTTATAAAAATAAATGGAGTTGGAATGTTTACTCTTAAATTTACAAAATCATCAAAAATTAGGTGGTGGTAAAAGAAAACAAAACATGTCAATTTGAATTGAATTTCATGTCATATTTTTTCTAAAATTTAATATATAATTTTTATTTAATTTATTCATTTTCTTTAAAAGATATCATTAATATTTTACATAAATTTTTAAGCAGTGACAACACTGCGACCCCCCATTGCTCTATTGATTTATGTTTTTTAATTCCAATTTCTTTAAGAGATGTGTTGTAAACATTCTAAAGATTGCTAAACAAATTTAAAAATAAAAAGTAAGCATATTTTTTAATTATTATTAAAATACTAGTAAAAATGATCATTTTTCGTATATATAAAACCGCGACCCAAGAAACTACCCTTTCAAATTTATAAAATTAATTCTTTTTAATAGAAATTTTAAAATAACAAAACAAAATGTTAAAATTATTTTTAAAAATTTAAAATATTTTTATATTTATAATAAATTTTAATTATGATTATAATAACATATTTTATATTATTCAAATTATAATATTAAAATTATTTCTTTAGAAATTATAATTCTATTTTATATATATTTTTAAAGAGTTTTAGCATTTCATTTAACTTTACATAAAGTTATTTATATTTTGTGAGTGATTAACCATACTTTTTACCAATATTTACTATCAGTTGACTTATTTGCAAATTTAGTATTTACTTTTTATAACATTATTTATATTTTCTAAACCCATTCAATAGGTTCACTATAGCTTTTACCAAAATTTATTGTGAGTTAGCTTTGTTACAAATTTAGCATTTATTTTTTATAATTAACAAGTATGAAACTCAACTCATTTAATTGATATTTTTATATTATTATTATTATTATTTTTTATTTTTTATTTTATCTTTTTTCATTTGAGTACTTTTTTTGTTTTGCCATATAATGAGACGCATTGTGCGTATTATCAATCTTTTGATTCCTATACTGATCAAAATGACGTCTTTTTTGTTGAACATAATACTTATAATAATGTGTTTTGAATTTAGTATCAACTCTATCCATTAATGGTATTTGACAAAAATCATAATGGTGTCCCAGTGGCTTGAGTTATTTCTTCACACAATACTACAAATGATATTAAAAATGGTTGGCAACTTTATTTGTAGTGGGCATAAAAGAGCGTCTAGATTGGAATGTAAAATCATTTATTATAGATGATGTTGTTGCTGATATTTAGGCATTAAGGTACCATTTTGTTTTTACAAAACAAACAGGAAAAAGATATTTCATTCATAATTTACTCTATTCTAACGGTGTACCATTCAAGTGTCTAACTAATTCCTCCATCCTATTATGTGTATTGCACGTCCATCGAGCATGGGTGAAAAATGTTGGAAACAAAGTTAAAGGAAAAGAAAACAAAGTCTGCATTTTACGTGCTTTAGGAACAATCATGCACTCTTGCAAGGATGATTAGTCAGTACAAAAGACGTTGCAGGAATATTTTCTGAATTTAGTGAAGAGGAACATTTTTTGAAATATTTGGACATCACTTGGATATCTAATGATAAAATATGTAAGTGTTATGCAACATCATGTCATGACTATTACTCTGTAATTGAATTTTTTTAGTCATTATATTTTAGTTGATAATAATTTTTAGTCATTATCTTTTCCAGATATGTGGGCAAAAGCTTATCAGAAGTTTCGACATTTCAATCAAGACACGAACAATGCACTTAAGTCCTACCATATGCATCTAAAAAATAGGTACTTATATGAGGAAAATAACACCTGCCACAAATGTGTGGATTGGATAATATTTGTGTTGCTGAAAAAAATTGAACTATATTATATTCACAATCAATGTTTAAAAGAAGCAAGAGTAATTCAGACATGAGATGAAGATTGTTTGCATGACCCTAAGAGTATAAATGAATTTATGGTTCATAGCCAAAATAAGGATACTCCTCATACTTGGTATAATGCAATATACACATGGTCTGAGTTTAATTTTTATAGTTGTGATTGGGCATTGAATGGAAATGTTCGCAATCATATCTTCAAAGTTAAAATGTGGGCTAGTGAACATGGTTTGGACTTTAACATGTTGCCAATTTTTTCTAGTCTAGTTACCGAAAGTCATAGATTTTTAGTTGATTTAAATCAAGCAGGTACAATAAGCCCATTACCTCAAGACCAATCAAGCATTCACCATGTGCCTATTTTATCAAAACCTATTGATTTTTCAACTACGACAGTGAACAACTCAATCTCTGAGATTTATAGATCAAAAGTTGTACATGCATCAATCAACAAAAATATAATGGATATATTAAACCATTTGCCTACAAAATTGGATAATTTAGAAATAAGAGACTCTCTAAAAGTATAGAGTAATTCAGATATGAGATGAAGATTGTTTGTATGACCCTAAGAGTATAAATGAATTTATGGTTCATAGCCAAAATAAGGATACTCCTCATACTTGGTATAATGTCATATACACATGGTCCGAGTTTAATTTTTGTAGTTGTGATTGGGCATTGAATGGAAATGTTTGCAATCATATCTTCAAAGTTAAAATGTGGGCTAGTGAACATGGTTTGGACTTTAACATGTTGCCAAATTTTTCTAGTCTAGTTACCGAAATTCATAGATTTTTAGTTGATTTAATCAAGTAGGTACAATAAGCCCATTGCCTCAAGACCAATCAAGCATTCACCATGTGCCTATTTTATCAGAACCTATTGATTTTTCAACTACGACAGTGAACAACTCAATCTATGAGATTTATAGATCAAAAGTTATACATGCATCAATCAACAAAAAGATAATGGATATATTAAACCATTTGCCTACAAAATTGGATAATTTAGAAGAAATTGATAATGACACTGATGAGATGTGTAGCAAATTTAGTGATGAGACAAATAACATTTTTGTCATTGTGATGTCTCCATCATGAATTATGACTAAGAGAAAACATAGTTTTTTTAGCCCATAAAGTAAAAAGATACGATGTGGTTGTGAAATAAATTCAAGGAAGGAAAAAACCACAATTTGAAAAGGTTGGGTGAGCTCGCTCAAAGTCAAGGAAGAGCATGGAAAAGAAAATGAAAGTATTTTCTTCAAAAGAACATAGAAATATTGAGGGATCTACATCTCGTAATGAACAATGGCATGTTTGACAATTATTTTCAGATGATATTGTCAAGGGTTCAACAGGTACACATTTATTCTTTATTGTTGTCTTTTTATATAATTGAACGAGTGCTTATCTAATCAGATATTTAGTGCTTTATGTCATGCAATCAACTCTAACTTCTTCTTTTTTTGTAATGGTTCCTGATAAAAGCTCTATCAAATAATGTAGCAATTCAATAAATTGGTATAAACATGCTAGCAAGCCCATTGATTCCAGATTTGAACATGTGAATTTTGATGAAAGGTAAACTTAATATCAAAGTTAATAATTTCAATGCAGGGATAGAATAATTATGGACAAATGTGAGATTCCTCTAACTACATTTACATAATGTTAGTTGGGAAAAACGTTACTCCTATTGTTATCATTTTCTATAATATTTGAATTCAAATTAATAACATATCTTAAATTCATACATGGGTTCGACAGATCTTATACTCATAATATGTGGGAATGAATTTTTGCTTAGTAATATTCATATTTTTTTTTAACAATGCTAAATCTTTTTTCTTTGTTAATGTTTTTATTGCCATGCAGTTCTGGACAATGAAGATGTGCCAAGGTTGATGTTTGTGATAGGGGAGCGAGAATAGACTTAGAATAGAATAACTTCAGAGGCCTATGAGCCATTTTACAAAGTATTAGTGTCTTTCTTTTTTAAACAAAATTTCCAATGCAATGTAATGAACTATTTTTTGAAATGAAATGAACTATTTTTCCAATGAAATGTATGAACTATCCTTAGAGGAGACTTACTTCTAAAATTAAGTTCTTATACTAAATATTGGTTTACTTTTAATGTCAACGTTGATATCAAATGGTAATATATGCACTACTATGGTTTACTATGGTTTGTTCTTTGATTTACTATGATTTTTTTGCGAATAAGTGAAGTATTATATAAATGGGTTGTTATCTATTTAAGGCGAATAAGAAATTCATTTCATGTAATTTGTTATTATTAAGCAATTGTATGATGAAAATTACTAGCTATTTTCAATAGATATATGGAAAATATCCCCCCAAAAAGACCAATATAAATAGAATCTATTTTACCTATATATATATTTTTTTTTCCACTGGAAAAAATCAGTAACTTTCATTATAGATTTGAAAATTACATAAGCAGATGCCCATGGCATTACTGTATCGGTCATATATTTGCTGAAAATGCATGCAAAAAAACCACCTCACAGGGTGCAATCAGGAGCTATAGATCAATCAAAAAACTGTCTATCTAGGCTTTCCTACCTTTCTTTTTTTCCACTTTCCGCCAACCTTCATTGTTTGGCGGAGCTGTTACAATTATCATTTGTGCTTCATTTGTGGCTGACATGAAGTCCTTTTCAGAATCTGTATTTGATGGTGAGTATGCTCGTTTGCTGCCCCCAATTTCCTGTCCGGAGTTCTCATATTGCTGCTGTGGGTAACTTGCATTTGTATCTGTTGCTCCTTCAATCAGATTTCCATTATTCTGTAGGTGTTGTGGATAATTTTCTTTGCTGATTTCTGGATTATTCCTTCCATCTTCATCTTCTTGTAGGATGCTCGTGGTTTCTGCTTTCAGTTCCTCTTCAATGTCCTCGGCGCTTGTGGCTGTAAATTGCCAACCTTTCTGCTTTGGTGGTTGTCTCCTTCTCCTGTCTTTTTTATTTTGTGGACATGCACTCTGAAGATGACCTGTTTGTCGGCATATGCGGCAGCGGAAGGCGGTATTTTCATAATCCAGAGGTTGTGCCCATTGATTCCCATTATGGATTAGTAGTATGTGCTCTGGTAGGCCTTGACTGAGGTCTACCTCCACACATATCCTGGCGAATGTGTAGATATCCCTGGATAGGCGCTCATTGTCTACTTTTATAAAAGTTCCCAGGGTGTTGCCTATTCCTTCCAGAACTTTGTAGTGCCAAAAGTGTATAGGTAGGTTAAACAACTTTACCCAAACTGGCATTTTGGTGACCACCATGCTGTTTGGGTCAAAATCCGGGGACCATGATTTCACGAAAAGGCCAGCATTCCCCCAAAACCATGGACCCTCGTTCAAGGCATATTCTTTGTCCTTTATGGTATCAAATTTGACAATAAAGAATCCCTTAGAGCACAGGTGAATATCACAGTTTTCTGTCCATATGGAGTAGATCCATTGTAGAAGGGCTTCCGGTTTGGGCCAAAATCCGTTGAACCTGCATATTACTGCTTTTGTTGAATATTCAGCTTGTATTTCATTTACCTCTGGGATGGAGATCGTTAATGCAGGGTTCTGTGCTGTCTGCTCGACAATGTATGCCCCTGGTGCTGTAGTTTGCTGTTCTGGTTTCTTTTGTGGTTCCATCTTCCCTTTGACTGCATCTTTGAAGGATGCTGGTCCTTTTGAACTTGAGCCGGGGCAGCCTCCGCGCAATCTTGAGCTGAGGAAGATGGTAGAGTCCTTTGCTATTCCATATTCCATTAGCTTGAACCCTTCCTGAATTACCTTCCCTGCATAGAGGAGGAGCTGTTTGTATGGTGGGATTCCAGTCTTTTCCTGAATCCTCTGTTTGAGGATTTCTGTTGCCTCCCAATTCCCTATTTCGATGCATATTGTGCTCCCTCCCATAGATCTAATAAAGAGAGAGCTTTTTTTTATCGTCAGTCGTCTTTTCCGGGGAGTGAGTTTCCAGATCTGGCCTGTATAAGAGTGGATCTGCTCTACATAGCACGAGATCTGAAGGCCCATGACCCAATCTGTGCCCAGCAATATTGTTCATAGGATATGGTGCCTTATCAGGTCTCAACGACGCTTGTTCTATGAGTCCATGGCCCGATCTGAGCATCGCCCTGTTGGTCAAAGAGTATGCTATCAGATCAGGGCTCATCTGTAGTTTTTTGGTCATCAGGATGACCAGATCCGCCCGGCTGATCAAGTCAGGGTTTCGATTGGTAGTGAAACCATCTGTCAGACCCTCTTTCGGTCCAACGCAGTATTGCGCTATCAGTTTAGCGACTGCACAAATCAGTTTTTTTGAGACCACCTGCTCTGGCTGAAAACATTGATGCACTTCATCGAGGAACGGGTCTTTGAAGCACTGTGAAGCCAGATCGCAGCTCCCTCCCCTTTCTGAACCCACAGCTTTCTCTTTCTCAGTTTCCCCTGGGGCTGTCAATCGAAACCACATCGAATCGCGATGGTTCATCGGATCTGAAATACTCCGCAAACCATGGCCGCATGCAGGCATTTCAAGACTATGGAATGCGATCTCTGGTGATTTCATGCCCAGTCTTTCATAAGACAAAGAAAGCGGGGGTCTATGGTTTGTTTCGATGGAGACCTTCTCCATATCGGGTCCAGTCCAGGGTCCATAGGGGCCGTCGGAGGCAAGAGGAACCGTGGGCAAAAGGGCAAGCCCTCTGCTAAAAACCTGCCATACCTGCAAGGCCAACCGGATCTGAAGGGCGGACTCTCCATTAGACCCGGAGAACGCCACCACACTTCCCCAGCAGATTGAAATAAAGCTCTTGCCATTGAAAGGCGATCCTGGGTATGCTTGACGGCACCTCAACCCACCCTGAGCAGGAGGAGAGCGGCCGGATCCGCGCAACAAAGAGCCGCTGAAAGAGAACCGCTGCCATGAGGGAAAGTAACGCCCCCGCTCCCATTTTTCGTGGATCCAGACACAAAAACCTTTACCATTCAGCGGATCATCTTCGAGCCCAGAGGAAACATCTTGGAGGAAGGCAACTTCTGATTGAGCCCTGTACAGATCACAGATTTTTGCGAGATTTGGGGCTATGTCGGCACATAACAGGTGGTCTGGAACCCTAGATTCACGATCGAAACCCGCCGCGCCAAACCTCGAACTAGCCATCGTATCTTCACTCTTTTTTTCGACTTCCAATCCTTCTTCCTAAATAAGTTTCTTACCTATATATTAATGTAATTACTTTATATATTTATTTTATATAGTAACTAAATATAAAATTATAATAAAAATCTATTTAATATTAATATTGATATTACTTATTACTTTCATCAAGTAACGTTACATTAAGATAAATAAAATAATAACTACATAAAAAATGCAATAATGGAAATTATTCAATATTGAACATAAATATTAATACAAAAAAAGTATTTTAGTGTCACCAATAAGCAAAACACTTCAATGTCCATCGTAGATAACATAATTAGAGTGATAATGTAATTGACAGTAAATAATTTTAATTTCATACATATGTACTACTTCTACTTTTTAGTAGAAGAAAGATGTATAACTCCACCACTCAACATGGAGATTATACAATATTTAAAATGTCATTAACATTACAACCAACCATGGATGAGATGTGTGAAACTTTGAAACTTTGATTATAATCAAAGAGTAAATAATATAAATGATCAATAATATAAGAATATTTTATATTCTAGAAATAAAAACCTTTTCATAATATTAAAATTTTAGATTTAAATTAATAATTATTAATACTTTTTATATCAAACAAATGCATCAAACAAAATATACTTATATCATATACAATATTTCAAAAATAAACCATATCTATATACAAGACTTTCATTTAAATATGCACAAAGCTTAATTAAAATTTCACAATTATTATAATGAATAAATACTTAAGGTGTTTTTAGACACAAATTGAGAAAAATATTAAAAACTTTAAAGCACAAGTTACATCATATTTCCCTAATTTATATTAATAATATAAAATATTTGTATTAAAATCAATAAATAATCTAACATACATATTTTTTAAATACATTCTCATTAAATAAATAGATGTCCTATTTATATTAATACTATTAATATTTAATAAATATTCATTCAATAATAAATTAATGATAGATGGTACTATTTATATTTATATTATATGTATTTTAAAGATACCAAGTAATGATTTTGGTTATTATATAATATTTGAATTAAGTTCCCACTTTTAAATTTATATAAGTTTTTTAAATTTATAAATTATATAAATTTGATTGTTATAATTTTATTATAAAATGAGATATATGATATTAAATTAGTGGAAATTAATTATTTATATAATAATTTTATAGAAATTTGTATTAAATTAAAATTAAAACTTTACAATTAAATTATTTAAAAGGTCTTGAAAAATAGAAAAAAAATAGTTTTATAATATAATAATATATATAAATAAAAATTTTGAAAATATTATAGATAATAGTGTTTTATTTTTAAAAAATGTATTAGAAATGAATTTTATTTCATAATTTTTTTTACGACTCTAGATTTTATAGATGCTGATCAATTTATTTGACAATGTGTAGATGTTTTGTGATAGGGAAGGATGCATCAAACTTAAGAGAGCATAGCTTCAAGGCTTACAAATAATTTTACAAAGTTAAAATGTCTTTTTTTTTAACATTTCCAATGAAATAAAATGATTTTATTTTATTTTATTTTTATTTTTATTTTTTTTAATTTCATTTTTGTTCTAAAAATTGTTCGACTTGCAATGTCAACTTTGTTGTTCAAATGGTAATATATGCACTACTATGGTTTGTTATTTGATCTACTATGATTTTTTAAGAATAGGTAAAATCTTATGTAAGTGGTTTGTTATAGCTATATGGTGAATGAGGAAATCCCTTTCATATAGTTTTTTCTTATCAAGCATTTATATGATAAATATTTCTTGTTCTTTTGAATGGATTTGGAAGATATTTCCCCCCTAAAAAATTATATAAATAGAATGAATTTATATAAATTTATTCAACATTGACATGATTACTTTATATATT
>APFE031575879.1:139532-160891 GCA_000404065.3 Pinus taeda | reverse complement strand
TAATATATTAATTTTTCCAGAGAAAAAAAATCAGTAACTTTTTATTAAAGAAATAATGAAAAGTTACACTAGCAGATGCAAAGAAGCATACAGTCAACTGCCACATGGGCACTAGTGCTGACGCACCCAAACACAACGTTAGGAGACTAACGCGAGCAAAAAGAAAGAGAAAAGAAGGGAGAGAGAAAGAAAAGAGGGAAAAAAAGGCCCCAGCAAGAACAAAAGCTCATGCATCAAGATTTTCGCCCTTTTTTCTTTTCGACCTTATGCCACTCACCCAGAGTGGGCTCGGTCGAAACGATGAGTAACTGAGTTGATTCTTTCAGCTGCCCTGATTCTTTGTCTGAGTCTGATGTGTCGGAGTGGTGTTGTCGTTTGTTACCTCCCATGCTTTGATCCACGCTTGTCGTCTCTGCTTTGTCTTGCTGAGTCTCTACCTGATTTGTTTGTGGCTGTGGATCCTTGTTGACTGCTGTATTTTCCTTCTGGTTTTCTATTTCAACTTCCTCTACGGTGGTATCATCCTCTTCTGTCTCTGTCTCTTCCTCTTCGGTTACCGAAGGGGCATTCTTTCGTGTTGTTCTCCTCTTTAAGACTTCATCTAAATTCTGCCATCCTCTGGGTTTCCTTTGTTGTGGCTTGCTCTTGCTGGGACATGCTTTGAGCAAATGACCTGTTTGTTGACATCCCCTGCACCTGAATGCTGTGTTCTCATAGTCCAAAGGTTGTTTCCACTGAATATTGTTAAAGTTCAGGATGATGCTTTCAGGTAGTCCTTGGCTGAGATCTACCTCGACGCATATCCTAGCAAAAGTAAAAATTCCTTTTAAGTGTTTATCTGTATCAATCTTTAACATTCTTCCAAGGGTGTTCCCTATAGCTGATAAGGTCTTGAAGTGCCAAAAGTGTAATGGTAGATTATGCAGCCTTACCCATACTGGCATCCTTGAAACCACCATAGTGTTGGCGTCAAACTCTGGAAACCATGGTGTGACAAATAATCCCGCATGGCCCCAGAACCATGGTCCTTCATTTAGAATTTTTTCCTTTTCTTCGTCTTCAAGAAATGTTACTATGAAGAAACCCTTCGAGCAGAGGTGGATCTGGCAGTTTGTTGTCCAGACCGTGTGAATCCATTGATACAGAGCCTCGGTTTTAGGCCAGAACCCGTTAAACCTACAAATAACAACTTTTTTTTCCAGATCTGAAAAAATGCATTTTACCTCTGGAAAATCCAGCGAGATGGAGGGGCTTTCTGGTATTTGATCCACGATATACTGCCCTGGCGGTGTATTGAACGCAGCAGGTTCTTTCCCCTTTGGAGGAGCTTTCCCTTTGGCTGCATCACGATATGAGCCTGTAGGTTTTGATGTAGATCCCTTTGTCCCACCTCGCAAACAGTGATTGAGGATGATTGTTGAGTCCTGAACTACCCTGTAATGCTGGAGTGAGAGATGTTCCTGCATGCAAACCCAAAAAAAAATTAAGATTTGGAAAGCAACTGGGATACCCAGTTTGTCCTGGATTTTATTTTTAAGCTCCAGAACCGTCATGCTTCCCCAGATCTGCAGACATAAATGCCTGCCTTTTGTTGTTCTGATGAAAATTTGTTGCGCTGCATAGAGAAAGGGCTCTTCAAAGCACCGCAAGACCAAATCCCAACTCTTACCCCTTTCTGGATCCACGGCTTTTTCATTTAAAATTTGCCTTGAGATTGTCGATCGATCCCATAGCTTATCGAGAAAGTGCAACAGATCTGGTATATGTCCCCCTCCTCCATTAACGCAGTCAGATTTTCCTTGTCCTAGCAGTGCGATCTCGGAAGTTGTCAGGCAAGACCTGTCAAAAGTCAGTTGAGATGGGGTTCTGTGGATTATTTCGATGAGGACCTTTTTTGCAGCGGATCCGATCCAGGGCCCTAGTGGGTCGTCGTGGTCAAAGACGCCAGTGGGCTGCCGTTCAAACCCTCTGCCATAACATTGCAACAAAAGAATGAAAAACCATATCTGTGGAAAGAAGCCCACATTAACCTCAGGAAACGGGACCAAACGACCCCCACGAAAAATGGTATCGGCCGAGCCAAAAGAGAACGACCCTGAAACGACTAGACGCCACAACAGCCAGCCGAAAACTTGGGGAGAACTGTCGGTCCCGAGCGGAAAGGGATCACAAGGACAGTGCCGCGTCCATGAGGAGAAGAAACGCCTCAGATTTAGTTCGCTGAGAAACCAAACAAGAAATCCCTTATCGTCCACCGGATCAACAACTAGCCAGAGGAAAACTTCAGTGGGGGAGGAAACTTCCAGCTGGTTCCAGATCTGTCCGCAGAGTTGCAAGATTTTTGGACCTATGTCGGCGCTAAACGGGCGATCTTGAACCCTAGACCCATGAACGAATCCCGCCGAGCCTGATCTCGTCTTACCCATTTTTTCCGATTTCCTTCGTCAAATAATAATATATAATAATAAATAATAAATTATTAACTATGCATACACATACTTTATATTAATAAAAATATTGATAATAGGGATGTAATTGTGTAATTCATTAATGTTTTAACAATAATTACCATTATATAAAATTTATAGTATAATATTATACATTTATGTATTCATATTTATTTATCAATTTATATTAAAAACGAGTTAGGTTTACCTTGGTGTATTTAGTTTGGGTGGTAAGATGCTATCAAATATTTTAAAATGATCATCCTTTACTTTGAAATAAAAAACAAAATAAAAACTTAATATAAAATTATGAAATAATAAAAAAGTGCTATTTAGTAGAAGGTTTAAGGTGAAATTCAATCCATATGAAATTTCCAAAGATGATAATTCGTTTTATTTATAACACTTTTGAAAACAATGACAATCATTTTTTAAAGTATAAAGTTTACATTCAAATCAATAAAAAAAGGGATACATATATATTTTTATAATCATAATTATAAGAATATTTTATAATCTGAAAATAAAAACATTTTTCATCTATTAAAATTTAATTTTAACTGAACAATTATTAACACTTTTTATGTAAACAAATGCATTCAAACAAAATATGCCTATTTAAATACATATATTGTATATAATATTTCGTAAATAAAAGTCATACATTTTTTTGTATTTTTAGCTCTTCAATGACTCAAATGCTATCTTGAATATCATAGATTTCTACCCAACCAACAAAACATGTGACTAAACTATATATAATATTCTAAAGATTGATACCCTTTGGAACAATATTTGTTATGAACCAAATTCGACTTTTAAACACACAATCACATTCAAACCAACATCAAACTTAACAAGTTTTCTTCAAAATTTTTGATGTTAAAAAATAATAAAGATATATGTATAGTTGGAGGGAGCACACATGTAATATTCCACAAACAAAGTATATTTATTCAAATACTTTATATATCTAAATAAAACTAGTTCTCATTAACAAAATGTATCTTTCATGTTTTGGGTGCCAAAAGTATTGGTATTCAAAACATTTAAAAATAAAATAAAATAAAGTTCATTTATTGGCACTACCCTTAGATCCCCTTTGTAGACAAACAATGGCTAGAGTTCTAATATTGGAGCCCAAGTTATTTAAATTTGCTGGAATGTTTAGACTTCAAAGTAGCAAACCTAGTGGGTTTAATGAGAGCAATGGTAGTTGAGCATATATGCTATATGTATTGTTTGCGTGACTTGAACCCACGTGCTTTCAATTCCTTTGGTGTGATTTTGGTCCTTTTATCCATAGCATCAACATTTATCTTTTTTGTTTTCTATCAAAATTACAACATTATCAATAAATATAAAAATCCACAAATATATAATGAAAATATGGGGACCTTGTGACGAAAGCCAAAAGAAAATACATTAACTAGCTATGCAGTTTCAAATTATAAAAAAAATATATCAATATTATTATGAGCTAAGATATATGGTATATAACTTACCTCTCTTAAATTATCTGGAAGTCAAGATGAATGTCGCAATGGTTGAGAAAATGTGATTTTTATTTACTATCATGTCCACCATCATACGTGTGCAAAGGCGTTTTGGGAGATGTATATTTGTTACTCTGAACATTAGATTATACGTAGATATAAGTATGTGACTCAAATAGAAATAAATGTAAAAACATGATAAAATTATAAGAGTATAAATGAACATAAACTTACTTTGCATTGTGACATTGGAAGTGGAGATGGTTATAGCATTTGAACCATTTCATTTCCATTCTTCTTAAGACTTTGACCATTTTCTGGGGTTTTCATTGATTGCATTGGTTCCAAAGGCAACACCTGCACCATAAATAAGAAAGAACACGCACACATATATAATCAAAACAATTCAAGGATAACAATATAAAATACAAAACATCCATTTCTCATCCCATCATTATGGTAAAAATAACAATTTATATAGTAATGTTTTTGTGGAATAGGTTATATGGATTAAAAATTTATTGGCCCATTAACCCCTTGAAATCTAGGAGAGCATCGTAATGGTTGGTAGCTTGAAGTTTAGTGTATATCCAAGTAGATGGATCTATATTTAGTAACCGAACTATGTGGAGATCTCTCTAGGGAATTTTGTTGATTAGGCTATGCATATCAATAACAATGAGAAATTAGTATACAATTATAATAAATATAAATATCATTTAATGTTAAAATGTCTAGAAAATTAATACATGCAAAAAAATGGACTCAACTATGTTGTCATTGTTATTATTAGTTTCATCAAAGTTTAATATATGGGTGTGCCCAACAAATCCTTCTCTCCCTACATCATCAGGAACCTCAATCCTTACTTTCTCTTTTAAAACAATATCTATGCACTTCATTGTGTCCATATGTCTATGAGGTAGACTCTGATCCCAATGATGATTTTTTTTTTTTTTTTCGCAATTTTTTTGCTTTGAAATATCATTTAGCTGATCAAATGTAGCAACTGACTGTGAAAACAAGTTTCAATGAATTTAGTCCACAACAATAATTTTATATTATTAAAAAACATATGCAAATAAATACTAATGAATTCTTACAGTTGAAAGAATTTCTTCATTGGCAAATCTTTTATATGCTTGTTGTCACGCATGACATAACCTTTCATCTAAATCATATTGTTTTTTTACATTTTCCCTTTTAACTGCACTTGTTGATTTGAAAGCCCATTTAGCATTTACATCTCTTACCTGACCTCTTTGACATGGAGGAATAGGGGGGAGATTGTGCATGCTAGCACGATGGTGATTAAGGCCAGATAGTTTAGATCAACTCAGGATCCCAACACAACCACCAACAAGACAAGTGAACATTTGTTTGGTGCTTTTTTTAATTACATCTCATTTATGTATATTTTCCTCCATTTTCCAAGTTCCTTATAAATGAACATGTAAACAATAGTGTTGTTAAAACCATCATAAAAACACTTTAAAATAAAAAAATCAATATTTATATATATTTCTTTCTCATTAACCATAATTATCAACTTTTTAAAATTTATTCTTTTATAATTTAATAGCTTAAATTTATTTATTATTTTAAAAAATAAATAATAAATAAATATTTAAATTAACTATACACAATAACAAAAATGAAATTAAAAATATATTAAATATTTACTTAAATTAAATATCCATTAATTTTTGTTAAAAAATATTTCTATTTCCTTACAATTTAAATTCAAAATCCATGTATATAAAAATTCCTTAATATGAAACCAAACCAAATTACTAAATTAAAATATTCATTAATTTAAAGGAAAACTAAAAAAATTAAACTTATGATAAAATTAAACTAAATCTATAGTAAAAAAAAATCTTAAACCAAATAAATCCAAAGTCTTGGATAAATGTAGGGAAGTAGCCAATAACACGTCTAAGCATTTAGTAACAACAAACTAATGAATCCCACCTTTTCTTTGAGCACATTGCTACATTGTTTTGTAGATTTTATATTCATCTAATGTTATAGATGGTTGCAAGCACCTAAAAGAATTGTTAATGAATAATTATGTACGGTTCCATTTTACACTAAATGAATAATTAAGATCGGTGCAATTTACACATGTATTAACACATTAACGTGCTTTCCCATGCATTAATACATTAATACTTGATGACCGGTGAATCAAATTTCACTAACAACCGTATTTCTTTCATTAATATAATTACCATTTCCATTACTATTATCAAAACTTCATAGGGTGCAAAGATATAAGATGCAGTGATGCTTATTAGTTGGGGATGGTGTTTCTAAAACATATAATAAGCCAGGGTGCTTTAAATATGTATAGTATGCACTAATGTGTATTGGTGTGTATTAATATGATATTTAAAAGTGTAAAAAAAGCACTCATGAGAGTTTTTTATCGCTAAAAAAAATTAAGTTATAAAAGACATCTACTAAAACTTTCATTATCAAATTTATAGATTTCAGAAGATGTTATTTTAAGAATGGTTTCTAAATTTGTAACATTAAAAATATCTAATAAACTTTCTCCTAAATAATATTTTCTCAAAAGATAAGAAGGCTACTATCTCTAAACATTTGAGGTGGATAAAAGTAAGTATTATACTAAAAAAATCCTAAACGCTAATCAAAATTTTACAACCATACTTAAGACAGTTATATAAAAAACAATGTAAACTTTGAAACGGGAACTATAAACTCAAAACGGGAACTCTAGTAAAAAAAATGCCAAAAAAACATGAAAAACAATGCTAAAAATGAAAACTGTGTATACTCGAACGATGGTTTTTTTTAGGGTCAATTTTCAACATTTTAAAAAAATGCCAGTAAAACTGAATTTTTATGTGCAAAAAAATAGCTGTTTTTGAGGGAAAAAAAACACTAATGTTTTTGCTAGAATAACATATTTCTTTCCTAAGTATAATTTCAACATGTTTTAATAACGACGATAAAGATAAAATAATAGGATTTAAAACACATTAAAATTCTATTAGTTTTCATCCATGCTCTTAAACATACAATAACATTACACTAAAGATCACTAAAATTCTAATTGTTTTCAACCATAACATTAAAGATACAAAAAAAAATTGGAAAATTTTCAACCATAAAATTAAAAAGCCATGACATTATGAACAAATTACATGACTAAATTAATCAAAATGTCATTATTTGTAGATTGAATGAAACATACATTATATCTTTAATTTATCGTTGCATTGTAGATATTCTAAACAATAAAAATCATCATAATTAAAGCATATAATCTAACAACATAAAAATGATTCATAACTTTTGATTTAACACCATATGGAAATTAAAATATTTATTTCAAGATACGATGCAAATATCAGTTATATAAACTGTGTTAGACAGTTATTCAAAATCACTCATATTTTCTTGCACACCATTAGAATTTACATTTTCAGGCAAATGATTGGATGCAGACGAAGATATTCCATATTCTTCGCTTTCATCAACTAGTGCCCCATCTGAGTCCACATGCATGCCCACCATTTCAAGTTTCAATTTTTTTTGGATCTACAACTGGTTTCAGCAGACTCTCATCTCAACGTTGTTCCTTCTGGTAACAACCTTTTCAGAATCTCTATCATCTTGAAGTGAAAAGTTCCTCTCTTTGTTAAATTGAAGTCATAAACAAGTATGTCAACATCCTCCAATTTTAAGAGGCCTATGCAGTGACAATTTATATATGTACCCTTTATTTTTCTCTTTCGGCCAGTTTTTTTATCAACTACCATCTCTGGTTTATACACACCATTGGATGAGTGTGTATTTGTGGCATACCAATGTACTTCAACACTTGTAACATCCTCATTTTCTGTAATGACCTTTATAACCTTAGCAACCTAGAATGGATAGCCATTGAAATCTCCATTTGATAGCACTGTGATCATGCAACCCTTCTTAATATCCTGTACTGAACCCCTGTAAAGATCTTCCATGGCTTCACGTTGTGCACGAGATCTTCTGGAATCAATATACATTCTTGTGAAGAATTAATAATACCTTGAGATTGTTGTTGTTCAACAATTTTTCTTTCTTCATGTTCATTTGATACATTTGTGGCTAAATAGATGGATTTTTCCAAGGTATATCTTCATTTGTTGTTCTTGAAATGATATCACTTTGATTATTGAAAAAGGATTCCCACAAAAATGAATCAGCGATGTCAAAGTACTCATATGTATATATAATACATTTTTTAATTTCTTCTAGACAATCAAAATAATTAATATCTCTATTATGTATGCGTGCATTATGAACTTCAACGACTAATTGTAATAACAAAATATTTGATGGAAATATTGGATGATCTGGAATGAACTTCAAAAATTCCAAACCTGATGACGGTGCCCATTTTGCAGTAGTTGAATACTTCTTGCCCCATATTAGTGTTTTCCCATCAATTTTTTTGATAGGAAATTGATGTTGGAAGCTAATGTCATTAATTTGTTCAATGCATTTCTCCTCACCATGCGATCCCAGAATAAACCTTCGCATGTCAACAGTTTCTTCCAACACATCAAAAGTAGGCTCTTGCATGTATGATTTCTTAATACATTCAATTAATGATGGAAAGCTCCCAACTTCCTTCCTCCTCAATGTGATTGAAAAACGACTGAACATCTGATCAATATGGTAATGAGTGTGCCCAGCAAGAAGGAAACCAACCTTTACCTTCTAAAAAATTTTCAATTCAACAAGCATGTTTAGATATACGAAAACAATCTGATTTTTATTTTCACAGAAAGTGTTGTCCAATTGTAGATACAAAACTTCAGGAAGATTACCAGACTAATGAGAAACCACATCAAGAATAATGGTTATTGTCAGATTTGCATCATTATGAATATTTGGAGTTGTGACGTACACTTTTGACACCATTTTCCCATTGAAGACCACACAACCGACCAAATGATACTGAATAAAATTTTCCTCCTGTAATTTTTTGGGTGTGCGAACAAAATGTGGTAAAAGTGTTTTCTTCTAGTCCATACCATCAATTATTAAATCCAAATATTTATTCGGATTATCATAACACTTCTTTCGATGTTTGTACAACTTTTTCTTTTCACTTGTTTGTTGTTCGCGATGCTCTTGAAGTTCTTTGACAATGGAATCTACACAAGAAAGTCATTAAGAAATGTGTTTTCATAGTTGATGACTATACAATTTTAAGATTTAAAGTTATGAATGATTACCTCTTTCTGATCCTTCATATTTATTCCTTTTTTATTTAAGAGAAGCACATGTACTGCAAATCCCCATCCTTGTCTTCTTAGGACTATGGACATTTTTGAATTCTTTCTTCCATATCTTCACAAAATATTGATATGTAATAAATCGACCATATCCCTCAGCACCTTCTGCATATTCTTTGTATAAATTGTAGATTTCTCATTTTGAGAAATTATCTAGAATATGTATTGTCTCTCTATTTGGCATACATTCTCGATGTTTTGAAAAGAAGTCTTTCATCCATGACATTGCAGTATTTGATAATGGTCCAAACTGTCGTTTATGACGTACTTCTGAATGGAATGTGGGATCCTTTTCCAAATTTTCTTGGATTCTTGAAAGACGAAAATTACCCATTGAATGAAACAATTTGAAAGCCTTTCTATAGATAAATAAAGACCCAATATGATAATCATAACCTGACAATGTAGATTGCATGCACCCCAGTAAATATGAATTTTGCATGCTTTTATTCATTAAAAGATATCTCTTCCTTTTCTCTAATGCAAACTTGAAATCCATATGTTTCAAGCAATATTTTTGACAATATTCACTTCAAATGAAAGCATTGATAGAACTTCTTCTCATCAGATATTCTGCTCTACCCCTTGTATAACTAGAACATCTTGGATTGATATGAAAAGGTATGCTCCTACTCCTCAATACAATATTTCCTGGCAACATCTCCATCATTGGGTCATCATTTGTATAAGCATTTTCACCATCATTCTGAGGAATGTTATCCTCACTATGATCATTTGTGTTTTTGAAATACTGACTTGGAGGATATTCTTCATCTTCTCCTTCTTCAGTGCTACTATCATAGTCCTTATAATTAGGAATAAATGGAAAATTTGACTCGATGTTTATTGGATATTATTCCTCATGTGCATTGTTAGTGCCGCTCTCATAGTCCATAGGGTTAGGACTACGTTGAAAATGTGACTGTTTAGTTACTGAAAGTTCTACATCTTGCCCTTTGTCACTACTACTCTCATAGTCCTTAAGATTAGTACTAAGTGCTTCATCCTGTCCTTCGTCACTACTTCTCTCATAGTCCTTGGGATTAGGACTAAGTGGAAACTGCGATTCTTTATTTATTTGAAAATATTCATCATGTTCTTCATCACTGTTGCTCTCATAGTCCATAGGATTAGGACTATCTAGACACCGTGACACTCTATTCATTTGAAATTCTTCATCATGTTCTTCATCACTGTTGCTTTCATAGTCCATAGGGTTAGGAATAAGTGGACACTGGGACACTATTCATTTGAAATTTCATCATGCTCTTCATCATTGTTGCTCTCATAGTCCATAGGATTAGGACTAAGTGGACACCATGACACTTCATTTTTTTGAAATTCTTCATCATGTTCTTCATCATTGTTGTTTTCATAGTCCATAGGATTAGGACTAAGTGGACACTATGACACTCTATTCATTTGAAAGTCTTCATCATGATATTCATCACTGATGCTCTCATAGTCCATAGGATTAGGACTAAGTGGACACCGTAACACTCCATTCTTTTGAAATTCTTTATCATTCTCTTCATCGCTGTCACTCTCATAGTCCATAAGATTAGGACTAAGTGGACATCATGACACTCCATTCTTTTGAATTCCGTCATCATTCTCTTCATTACTACTACTCTCATAGTTCATAGGATTATGACTAAGTGGAAGAATTGACTCTCTGTTCACAATGGAAGAATTTTCATTATATTCATCAGTATGAATAGAGTTGTTATGCAACGAAGAAGTTGATGCTTCACAAAGCGAAACTTCACTATTAGAAGACTCCATGTCTTTCAAATAGAAGAGGTTGAATGATACAAATGAAGACTCTCATAATAATAATATATAGCTTAAAGAATAAAAATTTCCTTCCAAAAAATTTCGCCAAAATTTTCCCTCCAAAAATTTTGTTTAATGTATTTCCCTCCATAATTTTATTCTACAATTTATTGAAACATTTTAACTTATTTTTTCTTATGAAATAGATCTTTTAAATTAAAATTGTAAACTAAATTTTTTACCTAAACTAATTTATTACTTAAACTATATAATATTTACTAGACAATTGAATGTTTTTTGTTTTTTTTTTGTTTTTTGTTTTTAAACAAATTAATCCCACATTCACTGTGTTGTAAAACAATTCCGTAATGTTCGCTTTATCATAGTTCCCTATTTCGCCATAACAAAATTCACATCTTAAAATTTATAAAAACAAATTAATCCCACATTAACCGTACAGTAAAACAATTCTATAAGTTATGATATATAATAAATCTCATTATCACTATTCTTCACATCACATTAAGGTTTTTTGAGGTTTGTTAAAAGACTTGAAGCGAATTTGTGGAGTGACTAAATTGCTATCAACAACATATTCAACGAAGGAATATCGCATTTTAAAGGTTAGTTTCTTTTTTTGTTGTGTGCAAATTTTAAAATTAAATAAGTTTAATGATTTTTATTTTTATTTTTTTACAAATTAAAAATTTCAATGACACAGATTTAGCCACTATGTCCGAAGTGGGCATGGTGGGCCTGGTGATTCTCTCGGCGGACAAATGGGCCCGTGGGGGAAGGGCGGGAGGTTGGATTTCCAACCCCCGCCGCACCCCCCACCCTAGTGGCCCAATGGCCCGCCACCTCGGCAGCCCAACGGCTCGTCGCCATGGCTGACTGTTGGGCCGTTGGGGTGGCGCGGGTGGGTTAGTGGGCAACCCCCCACCCCACCCCAATGGCCTGCCACCTCGGCTGGCCGTTGGGCTACCAGGGTGGGGCAGGGGTTGATGTGGAGGGGAGGGGGTCGTTGAGCCACCAAGGTGGTGTAAGGGGACTAGCACTCGACCCCTCGCCCCACCCCGGCGGGCCAGTTTCTGGGGTGGGGCGGCATGGGTTGTATTTTATAAATTTCTTGTTTAGTTTTAATTTATTTTAAAATTGTTATGTTTTAAAAAATTAATTATCACTTATCGTTTTTTGTTAATTTAAGCTATTATTTTTTTGTAATTTACTAATTTATGTGCTTTTTTTTGCAAGAAAATGGCATCAAAGAAGATTTTTGTGAATCTTTTTGGACCAGAGACGGTTAAAGGTGGATTCTCAAAAAACATTGTTGAACGAACCAAACCGAAGTTGATAGCTACAAATATTTCAAGTGCCTCAAATGATAAGAAGATAATTTCATACTGGAAGAAATCAAAAGAAGCGAAACTTCTAGGAAATGTTTGGAATATGAAAGAAAGAGAAAGCGAAGATCTTCAGATATATCTATATATTGATATACCTAACAATAGTGGAATTTATGAGGTGCTGGGAAAGGTTGTACACATGTGTTCGATACCGGACATTGAAATTGTTTATATACTTACAAAACTGCCCAAGTCACACGAAAGGATTAAGTATCAGTTGTTATATTAATTGTATGACACGAGAGAGGTATCTACAAAGTTGTATAAACAAATCGTAAATGAGATGACACAAAATATTGTAAGTATTCTTATTTATATTTGTGTTTTGTGTTATTGTTACTGTCTCATTATATTTTTATAACTTAATTTTTATTGACATGTGATATTTTATTTGATAGAATTTTGTTGAAAGTGTTTCAATTATGTTGGGAGGCATTCATTTCATCGAGCATTATATTATGAATGTTGTCAGTAGTTCCTACTCAGTGTCAAAAAAAGATATGGAAAACAAGCAAAATGTAGCAATTCATGATGCTACAAAACTACATCCAATGGATAAAAAAAATGCCTCTAGTGGATAAATCTAGCAAAGGTAGACAGGTTACTTTTGAAGATGAAGAAGTTGAAACTAACACTAAAGAATATGTTGTCGTGATTGAGGATGACATTGGAACTGATGTTAGAAAGGAGAATAGTCGTAAAAGAGAAAAAGTAACAATGCCCAAGAATACATCTGTTCTAGTTAATGATGAGAATGTTATGAGGAAGAAAAGTAAAGTTTAACATTCTCAAGTAGTCATTACCAATATCGAAGATCCTAGTGAAACTTCAATAGAAAGCAGAAAAATCATTAGAGTTGATTTAGTGGATGGAATTATTAAAACAAAACAAAATGTCATTCGATAGATCTTGACAAAGACCAACTTAATTGAGGGTGGTCGTACATTTCAGCTTAATGTGAGACAAATCTATAAGGAAAGTGAAGGACAATATAAATATCAAATCAGAAAGCCAAACTACCTGCATGTTCACAACTTGAAGACATTAGTGAGGTACAATCCATATGCTCATGTGGTTAATTATGTGCTTCTTGTTGATCCAATTCAATTTCTCAACAAAGAAGCATTTGATAAGTCAAAATGTTTTGAATACAATTATTATGTGCTTGGGGGGAACCATTCTGTAGAAGCTCATAGATAATTGAAGGAGGAATATCCCAATAATCCACATTTTAAAACAATGAAATGTATCATTTATGTTGGTTTATTAGATACATAAGCAAAGTTAGTGGCATGGGATCATAATTCAGATAATGAATATAGGATGTCTATGACTTTCATCAAAAGGGTTAAATTTCTTCATAATGAGTTTGAAGAAAAATGTGGTGGAGATAAGATAAATGTTACTATAGATTTCTGAAAGAATGTTGTATGGAAATAGGCTATCAAATTGAGGAGAAAATCAAATCAAAAGGCAGAAAAGTAAATATTGAATTATTCAGAGGTATTGATAACCTTTTCCAGTTGGCATTTAGAACTAGAGAGATATGGGAATTGATTAATGAGATTTTTAGCGTGTGGGAGAACATTGGCATTAAAAACCAGAAGACCAAAAGGTATAAACCATTGATATGTAGCAACAATAAATCAGGTCTTGAAATGAAGCAACTTCCAAAATATATGACTATCACACCTTGGAGAGCATTGCAAGGAGTGAAGGATGGAAAACTTGTCAAAATAATATTATCTCGTGTGAGGTTAGGGGAATTATCATTGGAGGAAATGTCTAAGGAATTTCAAAAGTAAGTTTGTTGAATTATTTTGACTTATTTCTAGATTATAATTTTCTTTTAAATATAACATATTGTTCTTAGTAGTGTTTGTTATACATATCATTATATTAATTTTTTTTACTTTATCTATGTAGTCACAAAGTTTACATGAAAATACAAGAACAAATGGTTAGATTGTTGAATGAAGATAGATGGGATGATGTTGTACGCAACTATCTAGATTCAAGTTCTACATCAACACTATTTTTTTTTTTGCTTAAAAAGGTAAGTTGATTTATACATTCATTTTTATTCATCTGTATACTATTTTTATTTTATAACTTATACATATATTTGTTTATTTTATTAAAGATGAGGAATGATGCAAATGGAGCACTAGATAGTTTCAAAACTTTTATTGGAAAAATTAAGATCGAAAGATTGAAGAAGCAACATCTTAAGAATGTTGAACTTGATCCAACTCTTACTCATTTCATTTGGAATGGGCTTGACACTATTCAATATCAAGTAATACAAGGGGACTATGAAGACATTGCTAAAATTATACCTAAAAGGGATTATGCCTTAGTTATTGCAGATATTTCCCATGATTTCAATATTCCAGACATTGACTATGATAGTGACCCTTATACTTATCAAGCTCTTAGTAAAGTGGTTGCGGGATTTCTAGAAGTCACATCATCATTATTATGGAGATTTTTGACATTTCATCCAGACACATAATTGGCAATGTTATTGTCAAGCTTGAAGGGGAAAACAAACTCAAGGAAGCAACTTACATGGTAAGACGTTGAAAATGTATATTTCATTAATGTTAAAAAATTCATTTTTGTCAAGTTAATTGAACTTTTACAATTTCATGCTACAGGAAAAAGTCAAATCTTCTTAACCGTGAAGATCAACCATTTATTAATGATTGTGAGTTCATCCATATTGATAGTTGAGCAAAAGATTATAACTATATGTCTATAATTTTTAATTGGGTAGATGGAAAGAGTCATAGCTAAGTACTGACTTATGATTTTGTTGTGAGAAAACTAACATATGAAGACGAAGAAGCAAAAGGAGAGATAATTAACATTTATAAAAAACCACAGTTATTGATTAACTATCTTATAGATATATGCTCAAATGAAGGAGATTGAGTTCTGGATTTATTTTCTAGCTCAGGTAAGTTTTATTATATGGAATTGAATTTCAATATCTTCTTTCTTAATTTATATGTCATTGTAATAATTTACTTCATTATTTCTTTTGTGCTTGATAATTAGGTACAACGCTAGCTTGTTGCCTTTAAAAAGGAAGAAATTGCATTGCCATTGAAAAAGATCCAGTACAGTGCAATTTTTTTCAACAAAGAATTAATGCTTTTCAATTTATTTCAGATGCAATGCAGGAAATTGGGTTGAAGAAATGGGACTTTAGTGAATCACGTGTGGCAAAAAGGTAAAGGAACCTCAACCACCATTACATTGAATGATTGAAAAGGCATACATTGGGAGATTCACAGACATCAAAGATCCATTAGAAGAGGAAAATGAGCAAAATGAAGTAAAAAATATCGTGGAAAAAGACAATGATGAAACTCTAGAGGATGAAGAGTTTGGATTATGTGATATTGTTAATTAAATTAAAGTTATGCTTGGAAATCAAGCTCATTTTTTATAACTATTAATTAGTTATACTTGTAATATTTTGACTTTGACATTTTATGAGAAGAATAAGCACTCAATTAATGTTGTTATGTATTCAATATTTGTATTATGTAATTTTCACATTAATTTTTATGTTAATCATTTTTTTTAAAGGGTGATTATTATTATTTTTTTGACATGGAATTCATAAAAAATATTATTATTTAACTATTTTTAGTTAAAATTCTTCTATAAAATTGTGATTTTGACATGTCATTTCTAGAAAAAAATTAAAAAAAATATCAAAATGTGTAAATTTTTTAGTTATATTTATGTTGAAAATTGTTATTTTTATATCAATTGTTAAAAAATATTGTTTTTTAGATAAAATTATTTCATGTGCATTGAAAAATTAATTAACGATGTATAAATATGTAGAATATTGAAACTTCAAAATATCGACCTTCTTCTTTAAATATGCAAAACAATAAAAACCTCACTACAAAAAAAGATAAAAAAAAAAAAAATACAAGAAAATATGAAGAATAATACCACTTCAAAAATTATTAAATTTAGAAAATAATTATTTACATTTCATACATTAGAAAGTTTAAAGTAAAAAAATAGGTCTTTTAAAAAAGGGCCCTATGCAGAATGACCACATTTTAAAATCAACATCCCAGATCATTAACATTCTAAAACGTAATGTACATAAAAAAAAAATTAAAGTGCCAAAAACTATGCTATAAAAAAAATGTGTGTTCTGCATTGCCCTTTTTCAAAATCGGGTCACTTTTTTGGTATCTCTACGAAAAGGGTAACCGTATCAATTCTCGTTTCAAAGTTTACTTTGTTAAAACCATACTTAAAAAATTATGCATAAACTTATAAAACCTAAATTTGTAAGTATGGTTTTGGAATTTTAAGACAACAACTTGGTTATTTGTGCAAAATGCATGGTTATTTATATTGGTCCTGCAACTTGTTTGGACACGGTGTTTTGCCAAATGGAGCATATAAATTGTAATATCAAGTATCTAGCTCGCTATTTTGCTACTGCTATGGAAATTCTTGCTACTATATTTTGCTATTGCTCTAGAAAATAAACGAATGCAACAACCTGGGAGCTTGACAATCGTCCACTAAAGCCAACGCACAAAAACAAAGCAAATTTTGCAGAAATTGAAATCGCATACTTGTGAATTTGGAGAGGGTCTGTGTTGTGTTTGGGAGCCTAATCGTCTGATGCAAACGCAACAACCTTTGATTAAATGAAGAGACAGGTTTCCAGAGCAACCTCTAGGCATAAGAATGAATTTGAATGGTCTGGTGCAGTCTAACCCTCAGAAGTTGAGTATGTAGAAGCATTAATGGGCTTGATGAGCTCGAATAAATGGCGCCCATTAAGGCTACCTACACTTTAGCTGTCAAACTATCACAACGCTTCTCAATGTCACATCCATCATCGACAAACGTTGTGTCCTTGAAAAGATGGTCGTCGCCGAAGTGAATGGGAGCAACATCCATGCATGCATGATGACCATAGCCAGCCATCGACTAATGATTGCCTTAGTCACTGATTGCTAAGATTTGTCATTAGTAATGGTCACCCGCCTCTCGGAGTATTAATTCGTCGTCACCTTCCAAGTCTGACAATGTGGTCATATGATATACAAGATGATCCCAGACACTTGCTGAATAGAAAAAAATATTATAGCTCTCCATCATGAATAACAATTTTTTTTTGACCAACCATAATTTTTCTAGCAAAATTGTGACCTTAATATTCTATCCCCATAAAAATATTTTAAAACTTAGCTTAGTTAAAAAAAATATTTAACATACGTTAAGAAAAAGTATATATATATTAACCACCTAAACTAAAAAAAAATTAACGAACTAAAATTAAAAAAAAAATAACAACCCATAAAAATCAAACGTATGCCCCATCAATGAATGATATAAAAATTGAATCTATGAATCATCATTGAATAATTCCAAATAAATTGAAGAACTTACTTTACCAATGGAAAGAAAAACCAAGGGAATTCATGAATAATTCTAGATAACGTGATCAACACAAAAAACGATACATTAAGAAACAAAAGCCAAATAGTAACCACACTAGGTAATCAACCTGCATATCAATAAAAGCCAATAATCACTGATTATACTAAAATGATGGTAAGAGCTAATCAGTTTACCATAGGGTATTAAATGATTAGAGTGTGTTATAAAGTTAAAGGTCATGCAGCTAACTAGTCATTTAATGCCCTATAACACGCTGGTCAACTCTTGCCCTAAAATAACCATCTAACTATTAGTATAGATTTTCTCACTATTTAATAAAAGAGGAAAAAGAGGACACAGCGTCTCAATCAATATAGATTTTCTCATTAGTTCATAAAAGAAAAAAAGGACACAGCATCTCAATCAAAATCAGAATCGATGTACACATTTTGGAATGAAGATGCCACCAATGATATTGATCGGATTCGGATAAGATGGAGCAGGAAATGCTGATCACCCAAAAAGTTTGAAGTGCTCACGCCCTTGCTCCATGTGCATTTTGTAACCCATCAAGAAGCATTTTAATGAAATGATAGGTTTTTTTAGTGTTCATTGAAAAGCTTGCCAGTAATGTGTATTCTCGGTTGGGAACATCAATGTACGTTGGTTTCTTAATTTGCAGAAAATTCTAACTGGAATTCCGTGTTTGCTTTACAATTTATCAAGTCTAAATAATTTATAGATCCTGTGTTTTCATTCACTGGTATTATTTTTATGGATTCCGTGCTTTCATTCACTGGTATTATTTTTATGGATTCCGTGCTTTCATTCATTGGTATTATTCTTATCAGATAAAACACAAAAGACGTCTAATTAAGCGACCAGTTGGCCTACGATGGCATTGACACATAATTTCCTGCCAATTTCATTTCAATATCACGAACAAAATTATCCCGTTTTTGCCAAAAATTACTGCAACATACACGCCACCAATTCGAACTCTTCCCCATTGCCTTCAGCTAGAGCGAGTGTAAAAGTATGGCCATCCATAAGAAAAGAGGGGAGAAAAAAAAATTCCTCCGCAACCATCGTCACAGAGTTCAGTGCAGTATGCAGAGAGAGGCGACTGAAGGAAGCTTTACAAATTTTGTGTGCCAGTCACCACTGCATTTCGTTTAACTCATACACTTACGCTTCCATATTGCAGACGTGTACCAGCAAAATGGCGCTGATGGAAGGTAAGCAAGTCCATGCCCACTTGCTATTCAGTGGTTTTGAAGAAGATCTATTCCTGGGTACAAAGCTTATTAGCATGTATGCCATGTGCGGGAGTATTGAGGATGCACGCCTTGTGTTTGACAAAGTGCCGAACCAAAATGTTTTTTTGTGGACTGCAATGATTAATGGATATGTTAGGAATCACCACTTTCGGGAAGCTATCCAACTCTATTCACAATTGCTATGGGCAGGTATTCAGCCTGACAATTTCACATTCTCCTGTGTACTCAAGGCATGTGCCGGCATGGCGGCTCTGCATAAGGGTAAAGAAATCCACGGTCACATTGTCAGAAGTGACATTAAGCTTGATATTGTCGTTGAGAATGCTCTTGTAGTTATGTATGGACAATGCCGTGAGTTAGAGATTGCACGGCAACTGTTTGACAATATGTCTCAAAAAAATTTGGTCTCCTGGAGTTCTATGATTGCCGGCTATGCTCAGAATGGGTATGCCAATGAAGCCCTGGGACTTTTCCGTGTAATGCAGCATGATTGTCTCATTATTAATTGGGTTACTATTGCTACTGTTCTCCCCGCATGTTCACACTTAGGAAGTCTGCAACAGGGAAAAGAGATACATTGTCAGGTTATCAAGAGCAAACTCAAGCCAGATGTTTTTGTTTGGAATGCCTTAATAGACATGTACTCAAAATGTGGAGTCATAGAAGCTGCACGGCAAGTGTTTGATAAAATGGTCGTAAGAGATATAGTTACGTGGAATGCATTGATTTCAGGATATGGAATCAATGGGTATGGTGAGGTTTCCCTTACACTATTTGAGAAAATGCTGCGGGCAGGTTTCAAGCCAAATCATATCACTTTCATACATGTTCTATCTACATGCAGCCATGCAGGCCTGGTGGTGGAAGGCTGGGAATTTTTCAATTGCATGAGAGAAAGTTTCCATATTACACCCAGAGCAGAGCACTATGCATGCATGGTAGATCTCCTTGGCCGAGCGGGACATTTAGATGAAGCTGAAAAGTTTATCCAAGATATGCCCATAGAACCTAGCTCTAGTGTGTGGGGAGCCTTGCTGGGCGCTTGTAGAATCCACTGCAACATAGAGCTAGCAGAACGGGTTGCAGTTTCTGCTTTTCGGATAGATCCTGAAAATAATGGGTATTATGTATTGTTGTCAAATATTTATGCTGCAGTTGGCAGGTGGGATGATGTAACAAAAGTGAGAATGATGATGAAAGACAGAGGTCTAAAAAAGTCCCCAGGGTGCAGCTGGATTGAGGTCAAGAACAGGATTTATGCATTCACCGCAGGAGACCAGTCACTTCCACAGTCAAAGGAGATTTATGCAATCCTAGGAAGTTTGTATCAGCAGATGAAGGAGGCTGGCTATGTTCCTGCCACTGACTTTGCTCTATCTAATGTTGAGGAGAAGGAGAAAGAAATATCTTTATGTGGGCACAGTGAGAAGCTAGCTATTGTGTTTGGACTTATCAACACATGCTCTGGTACACCCATTAGGGTTATCAAGAATCTTCGAGTGTGTGGTGACTGTCACAATGCAATTAAGTTCATTTCAAAGATTGTTAGGCGAGATATTATACTGAGGGATACAAACCGTTTCCATCATTTCAAGGACGGAGCCTGTTCTTGTAAAGATTATTGGTGACACTACTTAAAACAAGAAACACGCATTTGCATAACAAGGAATTAGGCATACCGTTTGTATTTAAGGACTACAAATTGATTGCATCTAGAGGATAAACTCTCTTGATCAAACGATCATAACGTAGCCGCCTAATAAGCATGTTGTTATTTTTGAACCCTCAGCTTCACCAGCTTAAAAGAAGAAAAAAAAGGATATTTGGTAGTTTAAAGCCAGAGGTCTTGGAATAGAGCAATAGGATATATTGATAAATATAAAACCATACCTTTTGAGAAGGTTTTGGATATTATACGATCTTCAGAGTTTCAAAGCAAATACTTCACAAATGCTTGTTGAATTTGAGTGTAAACCTTTCATATGTGCAATGTGTGTTAGAATAAATCTAGAAATGAATAGGTGTTGATTAAGAGTCAATTTGTTAGTTATTCCAATTCACTTTGGTAGAGTATTATTATTTTTAGCAATATCACATCTACAAGTTTAGGAATCCGTTGAACCAGATTTCCGATATAAATGCAACCTTTTTCCAAGCACTCTGATTCAAGTTGTGTGAGAATTCTACCTCACCTTTATGT
>APFE031575879.1:98869-136281 GCA_000404065.3 Pinus taeda | reverse complement strand
GTTCGACTCTCCAACATTAGGTCGACTTGTCAACTATTCTGAGGCTGACTTGAAGATTGAAGAAAACGACTTGGTGGAGGAGATAATTTTGACACAATGTTTTTCTTCTTTGACATAGGGATCCCATGAAAGGCCTTGTACATTATAACTTTGACTTTGACTCAATATAAAAATCCTAGAGCACTCAATGGGTGCTTTGACCTAATGACCATTGACCCAAGCATGAAACCCATGCTTTAATAAGTCAATTTCTTTTTACAATAAAATTTATTTTTCCCTCTTTTGATAAATATATTACATCATGACTTAAATACAATTATGAAGACCAAAACTAGATACATTCTTCAACACTCCCTCTTAACTAAGGAGGTATTCAAAATTACATATATATAGAGGTATTTGGAAGATCTCAAAATGATATGTTCTACAAAGAATCACAACACACGTAGCGCTACAGTTTAGATACTTGACCTAGGTATCTAAACTGGTTGAGACTAAGGTGTGTTCAAATCTTCAACCATTATAGGTACAATTAGGCTTCCACTCTAACACCAACCCAAGGATCTAGGTGTGTATCCAATGTTAGAGCTCCACGACCAACACCACCCTCCCTACTTCAGGATCTAGACATTAGCACAGGCCGACTAGATGTCCTCCCAAGCATCTTGTCGCCCCAAGAAGCTTCATCTCTCCTTATAAACTAAATCAGATATATCCACCAGTCGAGGCATGTTTCCAAAAATATTCAACCTTCTATATGGAGAGATCTTGCATAATCACAACCCCAATTAGTAATAAATTTTAAATATATATTATATAAAAAACACAATATATATAGCTCAAACCTTTGGGGTTTCTCAAATATACTGATGCTGCTTAGGTCACCATCACATTAAACACATCTTCGTCGGAAGCTTTCTTCTTTAACTTCTTTAGCAATACCCAACTCAACCTCAACACTTCTTCCAAAAACATCCAAGTCTTGTTCACAACTTTACCAATCATGAATAACCATCAATGGTTCTTCAATTATTCTCCTATCTCAAACATCCTCATGGACTTTTCATCAAGTCATTCACTTTTCTTCAAGCTCCCTCTCTCCATCATGCTCAACATCATCATCAAATTATCATAAGAGGAAGCATTTTCATCATCTTGAAGACTATGTACCTGCAAACCTTCAACAAGTTCAACCAAATATACAAGAGCATGAAGTCAACTCTATTAGCATGTCATCACAATAGGAGCATCTAGGGTTTTTAAATCAAGAAATCAATCTTTAGACATCAAAACCTAAACAAGGATTATATCTATTAGACTTCAACAATTAGCTAGGGTTTTGTCACAAACCCTAGATTTCATCATCAAGACTTAAAGTCTTAGATATCAGTGACAAAATCAAGCTAGTAATCCAATCATATCATTTTACATCTAGGGTTTCAACAATATGCCCTTAGAATTTCATGTCAAAATTTACTAGGATTTTGCTAGGAATCCTAGATTTCATCAATAATGGATATCAACAATCATACTAGTATTTCATATCTAGGGATTTATTATTATTTCCTTATATCAATCTCTTACTAGGGTTTTATTGTAAACCCTAGATACACACATCTAACTTCAAAATTAGATATACAACAATTTGATTAGGCTAGATTTTCAATCATGCGGAAGCTCATACACCTAGGTTTTCATGCAAGGGTTTTTGTCATAAACCCTAATTCACCAAACACTAAAACCTAGGGTTTTATTATTTAACCTAGATATCATTACAAGCCCTAAAAGGCTACGGTTTCATAAACATCAAGAGTGTAGGATTTCATATCTACACTTTATCAACAAACCCTAAGTATCAAAAGAGGTAGGGTTTTTACAGTGAACCCTAAAGGTTAGGATTTCACCAAATTAACAAGAGCTAGTATGACAAGGGTAGATTCAATCTAGTGATTAATCACCCTAACAAGAATATTTACAACTTGAAATCATAAATGTAAGAAATTTAGTAATACATGGGAAATTTGAAAATGATCATATCTTTTAATAAAGAAGTTTAGCTACAAAATCTTATGGTCTTAGACATACCTTGAGTTGCTCCTTTTACAAACCTTGTAGGGTTTCGTTGAATTGTTCCCTCTGAATTTAGCCATAATATTTATGCCTGCAATACTCTGTCCTTCATTATCATAGAATGTGTTATAAGGCCTTCCTTGGGATGCCAAGGTTTCCTTATTGTTCTTCAAGAATTTCAAAAATTTCCTTCAAGGGGTACTTCAAATTTTCATTGATTTCATGAACACTGCTAACTATAGTTTCAAGATATCCTTCATGTATACTTCTTTCATCAATATAGTACAAGACAATTTTTCCCACTAATGTAGAATGATTCCTTCCTTAAGACAGAGATGGATTTGCTCTGAACAAGTTCCCAAGAAATGCGAAGAAAGGTCTTCTCCTATTAATGTAAAAGGAACAACTATAACTCTTCCTCATAGATCGCTTTTAGAGATGGTAGTGACTTCTTTGATAAGCTTACTCTTTTCACCATATCTCCAAAAATAATCTCACCACTCCTTTTCTACTTCCAGTTAGGTCATAATTGTAGACTTCACACACTATTTTCAACAAGGACTGCTTCCTTTACTGCTCTTGTTAATAGGGCTGGTTCCCTTACAATTTTAATGCAAATTCAAAAAATGTGTACTAGATACATAAGAGGTTGCTACATGCCTGAGATATATATATATATTTCTTGAGAGAGATACCCCATGATTAGATCTTGCTATAGACCTTACAAATAGGCCTAACGATATTCACATAATAGAGACACCCTTTGATTTCAAGAGGTGGCCTACAAAGTATTGTTAGAACTTGGACTCTTTATATATATAATATATATAAGGAGAGAGAGAGAAGAGAGAGGAAGAGAGGCATTTGTAAGACTAATTTTGAAGATACCAATCACTTATAAAAGGAGATAGACTCCTATGATGACAAGATATGACTTGTTGGTCAGCACACACACAACACACAACACACTCATATATATATATATATATATTCGAAAATACAAATCCACTTATAAAAGGAGATGAGACTCCTTGCGGTGGACAAGATATAGACTGTGACACACACACACACACATATGTGTGTGTGTGTGTGTGTGACCACAAGTCTATATCTTGTCACCGTAGGAGTCTCATCTCCCTTTTATAAGTGATTGTATCTTCGAATTAGTCCTTGCAATGCCTCTTAGATAACTAGGCCTTGGATCCTTTCCTTAAGAAGTTGTAAGAGACACCTTAAAAACTAATTTAGTCACCCCTTAATTATGCATAAAACTTGAAGAAAGAACGAGAATTTTGGATCTCTAAAAAGGTGATTTCAAACATTCATTTTTTATGCTCATATCCTCGCTTTCTTGACCTTGAATAGGCTACGTGCCTAGCCTTTTGATACTCAGAAATAGAGCTTCTATCTTCTTCACTGCCTAGGCATGAATCTGTGGCCTATTCATTGTAATTTAGCATTTATTAGAGTGTCCATAATGTGGATTTTCTTCTCCTAGGATCTCAGTTCTAGATGACCAAACTTCTTCTCTTAAATTGATGCCCTTGTGATCTCCTTCCCTCCCTTATGCAAATGTATCAAGCTCTAATACCATGTTGTGAAATCTAGGGAAACATAGATAGGGCATATACTTAATTTGATTTCTCTTCCTTTGACACTTTCTTGTGATGTTCTGTAACGTACCTGACCCCTTCGTTTTACATTCGAGGAATGGGGTAATAAATATTTATTATTATTATTTTGACGCATTTGGTGCGGCTTCAGGACCATTTGATCATCTCTAACTCTCAAGTTGAGGCCCCCTCGGAATCCAACCTTTCGGCTGACGTCTCAAGACTCCGAGACCCTCAGAGCGTCTTGAACTCTCAAGTTGAGCCCCCCTTGGAATTCGACCTTTCGGCCGATGTGTCGCAACTCCAAGACCCTTAGAGTGTCTCAAACTCTCAAGTTGTGTTCCCCCTGGAATCTGACCTTCTGCCTGATGTGTCACGACTCGTGATGACGGCCAACTCACCCATCAATGGTATGCAGTGTTGGTGTGGGTTCAACCACCCATTCTCTATCCATCCCGTTACCTCGACTCTTCCGTTATTTCTTTCCGCAATGGGTACAAGATTCCATTATTCCGAGATGCCATGTAACCCTCCACGCGCTATTCAACGGTGTCTCTATGGCCCCACAACCTCGATGCCTATATCAGAATACTTATGAGTTAATAGCCTCAAGGGACAAAACAATTCTATGTCAACTAGTGCTTCGTCAATTGGTGATCCCTAGTACCTTGCAATTCTCCAGGATGTTCAACCAACCACATTTACGAGGTTTCCAACCTCTAGGGTCTAACCATTGCCCAGGTGATGTCATGTCGACCTCATCCATAACATGTGTTGACTTGCGAGAGGTCCATGTGTCACTCATATGTGGCTCCTTTGGGTACCCAAAACTCCCAGCCTACTTGCCACATGTCCTTCAAGACGTCATGTTGACGTCATCTCCACCTGACGATAAGTCGTCATATGTCCGATTTAAGGAGAGTGAGGGATCCCTCGACGATTGGGTTCACAGTTGGTTTTAATTAATAAATGGGAACCCTCAAACTCAGAGCCCTTTAAGAAATCATTCTCAAACCACTCTGGGGTTCCGACCTTCTCGACTTCCAAGGTGGCCACCTTTGGTAGCGTCTTCGCCTGACGGATCCGGGTGATGGAAGAGATTTCCATCTCATTCTCTCTACAGAACCCCAACGCCCTTTACTGTTGAGTACCTAGCTCTAAATGAAATTATCTTCTGGGCTTCAGGCTCCATGACTTTTCTGCCCTGTCATCCCGACCAAACACGTGAGTGGGAATCTAGTTCCACCAATCGAAAGCGTCCCTTGGCTAGGTTTTGACCATCCAAAGAATAAGGTTTTCCCAAACTTTCCTATAATTTCACGGCCTTACTCCTCTACACCGTAACAAGGCCTTCCTCCTCATTCTCGTCATGATTCGGTCAAAGGACCTCAACTCTGCATCACGTAGTGTCTTAGATGGAGAGCTCAACAACCTTCCTGACTACCAGCTTTGCTGCCACTCAGGGTTCATTGAGGCAATCTTTCTGACTATATATGGTTCTATATCAGGGATTGGGTAGTCTCCTAGATGTGTTACATGGCTTCATGATGATTCCCTTGGTTGCATAGTGTGGTCTAAAACATTATCCCTCCTAAGCTTGGGTGACAGATTCTCCATTGGGTTGTTGGCCTGCGATTCTTCCCTTTCCACTGGAAGGGAATGCTAGTCAAGGCAGAATCGGTGCTCCTGCGTCGATTACCTACCACGAGCTTGGTGTGGGCTCTTGAGAGTTTCCTACCTCTCCTACCACACACCGATGGTATCGGACCCTATGACAAACCTGTAAGCAACTCCATGGAGCTACACAGAATCTTCGGGTGTCTCCACAACCATCCTAAGACACCAACAACAGATATCTAGCCTCTCAAGAATGCCAGGCTGAAGGTCATTTAGGAAAAGTTGGTAGCTCGACTGGTCCCAAGAGAAAACTCTCCGTAACGTTAACACATTACTTTCCATGGAACAAAACAACTTGTATCTTGGCAAACAAATAATATGCAAGTGAATACAAACCCTACTATCCAGAGGGTCTTCCATGTAATCTTCATATTAATAAAAGGGTCTCATAACCCACTATCTTTCAAGTTTTAATCCAATCTCTCATGGATCAACCATGACATGTAATGAGTTATGTCTCTTCCTTAACAAGTTATTTATGAGTTGCTTCTCACGCTGTTAAACATGTATGTAAATCCAGGCTCATCACAACATTGTGGCTTAGTCTTTGTTATCATGCAGTTTGTTATGCCTCTTATGCATCAAATGTTCTGTGTTTACCATTAACAATCATTACAAACATTTTTTATTTCGTCTTTCACACACACACACACACACACACACATATATCCCCACATAGATGTACCACCTATGCAAACATAATCAACACAATGCAGTCCCTGAATCCAAAACCATTATCTAAAACACAATGACATGATCCATTAGAAGATAAACGACATACGCATATACTTATTTTTAACTTGCAAGGAAAATGAGTCTAGGAGAAGGACTCTCCACCCAACTGAACACAGTTGCAGCCACACTTACTTGCAGTCGTCACCCCCAAGCTAGATTCTAGAGTCTGGGGGGTTGCTTGCTTCTCGTAATGGCACACCAACTGCCACTAAATTAGGGACTCTAGAGGGGTTCCTTCCTCAATCCCACCAATTGAAATTTACTTTCTTGGATGACATCGAGAGTCCAAAGGTGCTTGACCTCACCCCCAATTGCACACATAGTTATTCACCCCTTTCTAAGGAGTCCATAATCCACTGTACCATTAGGGAAATAACCACAAGACTTCATTTTGATCTTCCGCTTCTTCTGCTCCAAGATGGTATCTTCCCAAGTTGTTACGAGGCTCTAGAGCCTGCTATCTCAACCCAAAACCTCCAGGGGACCCAAGTTGTTGCAGGGCTCTAGAGATTCTGTCCCAACCCACAACCTCTAGGGACCCAAGCTATTACAGGGCTTCAAAGACCTCTATCTCAACCCATAGCCTCCAGGGACCCAAGTTTTTACAGGGATCCAGGGATCCTATCTCAACCCTCAACCTTTAGATACCCCAAGTTGTTAGAACGCTCCAAAGACTAGCAACTCAACCCACATCCTCTAGGGATCAAGAGCCGATCCCATTCTCTTCTCTTCTCTTCAATACTGCCTACTATAGCTCTTGGTGAATCTTCCCCTCAATACCCCCCTTCATTCGTCTTTGTATCTCCTTCTCTTGTATGAATGTGTCTCTACCATATATCCTCCTACCTCTAGCTTTTCTTGGCCTCTTCCTCGACCACAATTACTATTACATCCTTGTTGGCCTACAATGTGCATTCCCTCCATAAAAATCCTACCCTTTTTCTTGTGGTTTCTTCTCAAGAAACATGGGTCTGCATACTTCCTCTTGCAACTCATTTAATTTCAAGATCACATTCATCAATTTATGCACTAGCCAACCTTTAATGGTTGTCCTATATTTTAGGTTTCTTCTCTACACAAGAAACTATAACGTCCTAAGCAAGGGAACTCCTCCCCAACTTTGGAGTTCATGTCCCTTGACTTAGTGCACTTTTCTTGATTTCAAACATTGCAAAATATTTACAATACATTTACAATGCAACTTATATGAGGACTTTGAGTGGGGTTGTCATAGCCCTCCCACCTCCCACCCCCCCCTTGAGGGAACATCGCCCTCGGTGTTCAATTTCCCATATGCAACATAGAATCAAAATGAAACACACATTGTTTTGTGGAGATTTATACACACATATGTATACAATATTTACAATTGTAAATACTTGCTTTAACCATCAAATAAGATGGGATTATTAACCTCCATGGCATCAACCATTTCCCACGTGGCCTCCTTTGGCTCATTATGCTTCCATTGTAGCTTGAATTGCTCTATGGCTTGGATTTAGAGCATGAGACTCCTCCAGTCCAAGTGACACATTGGCTCTGGTTGGAACTCTCTTTCGGGTTCCGCCTGTAGCACAGACCAATCAATCACAAGATTAGAATCCTCTACATACGTTTTAAGTAAAGAAACATGGAAGACATCATGAACTCTAACTGATGAAGGTAAATTTGACCTATATGCGATTGATACTATCCTTTCAAGGATTTCAAATGGCTTGCAATACCGTGGTGCCAACTTGGCACATGTCCCTGTCCTTAGGGAACTCATCTTGGGCTTAATTCTCAGATAAACATTTTCTCCAACTTGGAATTCTTTGTGAACTCTATGTTTATCTACATAGATTTTCTATCTATCCTATGCCACTTTCAAAATTTTCCTTATGATATGAACTTGTTGTTCCATATCTTTAAGCATATCATGTACTACATGGACCCTGTTAACTGGATCACTCCAACTAATAGGAGTACTACATCTCCTGCTAAATAATGCTTCAAAGGGGCCCATATTTATTGATTCTTGGTGCCCATTGTTGTATGAAAATTCCACAAGTGGAAGATACTCTTCCCATTCCTTGGGTTGATGCATCACATATATCCTCAACATGTCCTCAAGGATATGATTGGTCCTCTCGATTTTCCCATATTTGTTTGGATGATAGTCAGTACTAAATGCTAATTTTGTTCCCAAACCTGCAAACAATTCCTTCCAAAACTCAGAAGTAAATCTAGCATCTCTGTCTAACACAATATTCTCGGGGATGTCATGTAGCCTCACAATCTCTTTTATGAAAATGTGTGCTATATCACTAGGAGAATTGGTGGATTTGATTGCCACAAAATGAACTATCTTGCTATGATTATCCAGCACTACCATGATTGCATTGTGTTGCTTAACTATTTTGGGCAATCTTATAATGAAATCCATAGAGATTGCCTCCCAATTCCATTTCGAAATAGAGATAGATTGTAACAATCCTATTGGGTGCTTGCATTCAGCCTTGATGGCATTACATGTGTTTTTCCATGAATTATGTTACTTCCTTGTTCATATTTGGCCAATGGTAGTATCTTTTAATGGCTGTAAGGGTATTTTGATACCCCAGGTGGCTTGGATAGGGCTTAACATGGAATTCTCTCATTATCAGTGTTTTTACATTATCATTATTAGGCACGTACATTCTTCCTTTGAATCTAACTAATCTGTCCTTAGTAAGGTGGTATTCTCCATCCTCACTTCCTTGTCGCAACCTTTCCCTTATTTGTTGGTATGTTTCATCCTTTTGTCCAACACTTTTGATCATTTCTTCCAGATTTGTTACATACGAGCTTACAATTTCCAAGCGATTTGCCTAGATTCTCTTGCTTACAACATCAACAACTTCGTTTCCCTTTCCCTTTATATACTTAATCTCGAAGTCAAACTTGTTGAGCGTGACCAACCATCTGGCTTGCCTAGCATTCAAATTCGACTGACCAAACAAATGTTTGAGCCCACTATGGTCTGACATGAGCATGAACTTCCAGCCAAGGAGGTAGTGCCTCCACATTTTTAAAGCATGAATTATGGCAGCCAATTCTAAATCACGTGTCACGTAATTTTCCTCATGTTTATTTAATTTTCAATACTCATAGCTCTTGACTTTCCCTTCCTGCAATAATAATCCACCGAGTCCCTCTTTGCAAGCATTGGTACATACTATGAAATCCTTGCAAGGATCTGCAATTCTTAGCACTAGTGCAGTGGTGAGAAATTGCTTGAACTACTCAAATCTCTTCCCTTTTATTTGTAAGGCTATAATGGCATGTCCTATTTTGGAGAAATTTCAAATAAATCTCATGTAATATCTTGTCAATCCCATGAATGATCTAATCTCATCCACATTCTTTTGAGTTGGCCACTCCCTTATGAATTCAATCTTCTAAAGATCAATCGATATACCTTCCTTCAAAAGGATGTGCCTAAGTAGCGTACCTGTGACTAGAAGAAGTCACACTTACCAAGATTTGCATAGAGTTTATGTTCTCTCAACAATTGTAACATGGCCACCAGGTGTTGTTCATGTTCTTCTTCCATTTTTTAATAAACCAATATGTCATCAATGAATACAGTGATAAACTTGTTCAAGTATGGTCGTAACAGTTTGTTCGTCAGGCACATGAACGTGGCAAGGGCATTAGTAATCCCAAAGGGTACCTCTACAAATTCATAGTGCCCATATCTTGTTATGAAAGTAGTCTTATGAATTTCCTCCTCCTTGATTCTTACTTGATGGTGACCTGACCTCGAGTCAATTTTGGAGAAGATTGTTGCTCCTCTTAACTATTCAAAGAGATCATCAATTCTTGGTAATGAGTACATGTTCTTGATGGTTACCTTGTTTAGTTGTCTATAATCAATGCATAATCTCAAGGTTCCATATTTCTTCTTTATAGACAATACTAGTGCTCCCCAAGGAGACACACTTGGCCTTATGTACCCTTTGTCAAGCATTTCCTTCAATTGAAGTTTTATCTCAACCAACTTTGGGGTGCTCATTCTATATGGAGCCTTAGTGTTGGTACTGCTCTAGGTACCCGCATGTTAGCATGGAGCAGCATAGTAATGGGAGCAACTCAGTCATCTGGGTCCAACACTGTGATGGTACAACATGGTGCTACATGGTAAGGTGCAGCAAATGGACGAAATGAAAAACTACGGTAGGTGAAGCAGTCACCTTGGAGAATCAGTTGAAGCAATATGTCTTCAACTGATCTCATGCAGATATCAAAAGTCAAAATGTTGACTTCTATTGTAAATGTACTATCTCTCCCTCTTTCTCTGCTGAACTTTGAAGAACATAAAAGAAGAATTGATCAAGGGTTTCCCCACATTGGGGTTTGTCCCTGGCTAGTGCCACATCTTGTGTCCTCTTGTCTTGGCTTGTCATCTACAATTTATATTTATGTTCTATCTACAGTTTTACTTTAATGATGATGTGATTACTAATCTAGAAAAGATATTGGAAAATTGAAATAAATTTCTCTAGCATAGAACATACCTAAAATTAACATGGTATCAGAGCGGAGGTGAAGACAATGCCCAAGTAAGAGTGAAAGAGAAATCACCGAAGACAGTTGGGAAAGGACAAAGGGATCAATGGGTTCCTCATACCTCTTCAAATTCACCAAGGGTGAAGTAGAAGCAGAGAATATTATCAGAATGGCACATCGAAAGTTTATGATATCCTACTTAAAGATCACTTCATTGGGAATTTCAGATCTAAGGGTGGAAGGAAAGGCGGATTCCTTGGTTGCAATAAGTTCGGCCATTATGCGAAGGAGTGTCTAAATGGCAAAGAGAAATCTCTTGATGAAGATAACAATCATTCTCGGGACATCTTCAATGATCAAAGGGATGACAGGTAATGCAATGATCGACTCTTCAAAGAAAGCAAGGAACCCCAGGCACTTCATCAGACAAACAAGGTGCACTCTCTAATTTGGTAGAGACGGAAACAATCGTGGGATTATACTTGGAGCCGATGCCACCTATCCTGGAAAGGGTGTAGGGAATGTTACCCCTCAATTGAATGAGGGTAACTCGATTCATTTACAGAATCTATTTTATGTACCTGAGTGCAAGAAGAACCTGGTGTCCATTTCAGCAATGGAAGTCAAAGGTTACAGGGTGGCACGCATCGATGGAAAGGTACGTGTTTGAAAATATATTTTTCAAAGATGTTTTTGAGTTCAGGGTTGTATCAAGTTATAGGAAGTCCACTGGGGACCATGCCCATTGACACAACACCGGAGATCTATGAGTAAGATGGCGATAAGGATGCCTGAATTCAAAAAGAACATGAAGGTACATGTCTGAGATGTACCGAAGGAAAATCTTATAAGGGGACCATTCCCCTCATGCAACAGGTCCACAGGTTTGGAACAACTCGAGGATTTTGAGATTCATGGTTGGGAATCTCATGTATATAGGTGGAAGAAAGCCCTCTATGGCTTGAAGGAAAACATCTTGAGCGTAGTATGAGAGGATTGATAGCTGTTTGATGAAGTTGAGATTCACTAGGAGTGAAACCGATCCAAACCATTAACCGAAGGTTGTGGATGATAGACCTCTCATACCGGCACCTTATGAGGACGACCTATTTCTGATAGGTGTAGACCCTCTCACTTATAGAAGTGAGTGGGAGTTTGATTCCGAATGTGGAATGATGAACTGCAAGCTTGTGACTACCTCAAGGATATTAACTATTTGAATTCATATGGTAGTGATGTCGGACCATAGTTTCATAAACTCATTCGCGTTGATGTTCTTGGTGAACTTCCGTTCGGACATATGTTTTGCAGTTAGCATGGTGAGCTTATATTTGGTTGAGCCTCACTGGATTGGTGCCAAGAATTTGTTGAGATATCTTCGTGGCACAATTATTTATGGGTTAAGATACACTGTCGGAGATGTGAGACTACTTGGATACACTGATGTTGATTGGGCAGGCAGTGTGGTGGATCGTAAGAGCACTTTCGAGTGTTGTTTCTCCTTGGAATCTGCTTTGATATCCTGGATGAGCAGGAAGCAGAAGTTGGTGGCTTTGAGCACTGTCGAGGCAAAGTATATTGCTGCTAGCATGGCCACCCATGAGGCAGTCTGGTTACAAAAGCTCTTTAGTGAGCTATTTGGATTTACATTGGATACCACCGTGATCTTGTGTGATAACCGGAGTGGGATTTGTTTATCAGAGAATCCCGTATTTCATGATCGCTCCAAGCATATCGATATTAGGTACCACTATATTCAATATATGGTGCAACAAGAGCTATAAGGCTCCAACATATCGGTACAGATGAATAGGTCGCCAACATTCTGACAAAATCCCTAGGAAAGGTCAATTTTTTGACTTTCCGAGAACGACTTGGTGTCATTTAGAAACCCTTTGATGAGGGTCCTGTATGATGTATGGAGCTCTTGGAGCTCCAGGGGAAGCGCGGGTTACTTCTTGGAGCGACATATGACCACAGGGTGACTCACCATCCCTTGGTGGTGTACGTGTATAAGGTAAAAGAATTAAAACCTTCCCTGTGACACCCCGTGGCGATTATGTAGCAGGATGATCAGTTCTCCTGTGAGTTCTGGATGATGTTTTCTCCATGACGGTTGTGTAGCAGGATGATTAGTTCTCCTGTGAGGTCTGGATGATGTGTTCTCCATGATGATTATGTAACAGGATAATTGGTTCTCCTGTGAGGTCTGGATGATGTGTTCTCCATGACGATTGTGTAGCAGGATGATCAGTTCTCTTGTGAGGTATGGATGATGTGTTCTCCATGACGATTGTGTAGCAGGATGATTCGCTCTCCTGTGGACAAGATGATTCTCTCTCTTATGGGACAGGATGATTTTCTCTCTTGTGAACAAGATGATTCACTCTCTTGTGGGACAAGATGATTCACTCTCTTGTGGGACAGGATGATTCGCTCTCCTATGGATAGGATGATTAGTTCTCCTGTCGAGGCATCCTACCCATGTAGTCCGGGACTCATGGGAAGTACCTCTCATCTGATCAATGAGCAGGGAAATGAGGATAGGGACCATAGTAGTACTAATGGACGCATCGTTGTATCTACCGTACTCCCTATGCTAGGATGACCTTCATTGATCTAGGATCAATGGTACTGGTATGGGACTAGTGGTAGGAGTTGTACCCACTATGACACTGACTTTTGGATCAGTAGAGGACTAGTCTGGGACCATTGGTACATACTCCAAGACTGACTTCGAGTCAGTAGAGTACTGATCTAGGACCAGTGGTAGGAGTTGTACCCACTATGACACTGACTTCAGGTCAGTAGAGGATTGGTCTGGGACCAATGGTACATACTCTCTGAGACTGGCTTCGAGTCAGTAGAATACTGGTCTGGGACTAGCAGTAGGAGTTGTACCTACTATGAAATTGACTTCGGGTCGGTTGAGGACTGGTCTGGGACCAGCGGTACACACTCTGAGACTAACTTTGGGTCAATAGAGAATGGTAGGGCACATTCTCGATCAATTCTTCTTCTTCATGGTTCAGCAGAGCAGAGTAGAGCTGAGCAGAGTAGAGCTGAGCAAAGCAGAGATGAGTAGAGAAGAGCTGAGAAGATCAGAGCTTAGCAGAGCAAAGCAGTGTAGGGCACTGATGGCAAAGATAGTACAATCAGATATATGGATCAACAGATGGAGTTCTCCCTAGTTGAGAGGGAGTGTTAAAATTGGAAACTAGGGCCAAAATCCATGTGGGTCATCTTATTTATGGCAGCTGATATTTTTATTGGATTCCTCTCATTGAGAGGTGTAGGATTGATCTAAAGATCATCCGATTCTGATAAGTATTTATGAAGTTATGAATTTATAAGACAAATTGTCAAGTCAACCAACAACTTGTGTAGGCTCAGAAGCCCAATAGACATGTCTATTCATCATCTACGTTTTAGTATAAATAGAAGAGGACTTGAAGTCATTTTGGATAGACATTCTTCATGTGATCTCCTCCTCTCCACATCTTGGGTTTTTGGTGAAGGAGAGACACAAGAAGAATATGCTAGGCTAAGTATATGATGCCCTAACTGCAGTAGAAAATGCCCTAACCACAATGATGCTCTAGATACAGTTATTTGCAGTCATGAAAAGGAACCACAGTCAAGACATGTAGCTGCAGTTGAAGGATATCTAGACACAGTAATAGAGCAGCCCTAAACGTAGTTAAGGTAGGCATTTATATGCTGTCCAAGAAGCCCTAATACGCAGTTAATGGAGAAGCCCTAAACACAGTTAAGGGACACATTTAAACACTGTCCAAGAAGCCCTAATATGCAATCAATGGAGCAGCCATAAATGTAGTTAAGGGAGGCACTTATACGTTGTCCAAACAGCCCTAAACACAGTCATCAATGGAGGCAATTATACATTGTCCTAACATCGCTAAATGATGTCAATAGAGAAAGATAATACACTGTCAATGAAGACATCTAAGTGCAGCAAGGAGACCTATTTTGTTGTAGGTGATAGTGTGAGGATAAACGTTGTTACATACTTAATTGAGTATAGATTCATGGTGACTAAGTTCTGTCATAGAAGAACCTTAGACAACATGGAATTGACAAGTGGTGCAGCCTCAAGGATAAGTTGTTCAAGGAGAAAGAGGGTTACACTAACAGTGTTGGAACCTCTCTTGAATCAATGAGAACAACTCAGTGACATTTTGGTACAGCACTGAGATAATGGGCATATTAGTAAAGGGAAGCATGATCAGTAAGAATACATGATGATGCAAAGGGCAGCATGATCAGTAAGACTACATGATGATGTATGAGGCTGCATGATGATGTATGAGGCAACATGATGATGAATGAGACTGCATGATGATGTATGGCACAGCATGATGGGCATGTTAGTAAGGAGCAGCATAGTAATGGGAGCATCTCAATCATCTAGGTCCAGCACTATGATGGTACAAAATGGTGCTACATGGTAAGGTGCAGCAAATGGATGAAACACAACACTACGATAGGTGAAGCAGTCACCTTGGAGAATCAATTGAAGCAATATGTCTTCAATTGATCTCATGCAGATATCAAAAGTCAAAATGTTGACTTCTATTGTAAATGTACTATCTCTCTCTCTTTCTCTGTTGAACTTTGAAGAACATAAAAGAAGAATTGATCAAGGGTTTCCCCACATTGGGGTTTGTCCCTGGCGAGCGCCACATCTTGTGTCCTCTTGTCTTAGCTTGTCTTATGCGATTTATATTTATGTTCTATCTGCAGTTTACTTTAATGCTGATGTGATTGTTGATCTGGAAAAGATATTGGAAAATTGAAATAAATTGCTCTAGCATAGAACATATCTAAATTTAACACCACACAATAGTAAAATATCTCTCTCTATGAGGAGGCAATCCAGGAACCTCCATTGGAAATGCGTCTGCATACTATTGCAAAACATGGTACCTTTGAAGCAATTCTACTTCCTCATCTTTTTTTGCTCTATCGGCTCCCTCATTCTTGGAAACTTGTATTGCAAAAAACGTACATACCTTCCTGCCATTGCATTTGGCTTGCATAACAATGATCAACCTCATTGATATGGGATTTTTCTTGCCTTGCAACACCCTTTTCGTTCCTTACTCATCCAAGCATTCTATGTCTAGTGTATGTACAATCAATCCATGCCCAGTAATATGCCATATCCACCCAATGGTATCACATTCAAGTGGGCTATTGTGGGCATGCCATTGAGTTAAAATACACATGAATTCACCCAATGGTCAATTCTTCTCCTTGTCCCCATTGCCAATTGAACCAAACAAGGTTCTCTATGCAATTACTTGTCCAATTCACACCTTTTGTGATCTGAAATCACCCTTAGATGACCTCAGGAAATTAATGAAGGTATTACAGACTCATGTGCTGGGGTGTGACTGTGTTATTTTAAGCAACGAATCGATAAGATTGCGAAATACACAAACACTTGAAACAGTAAGAGAAAAACAGTAAGCAAATACAAGAAAACACAACAAATTTAATAAGGAGTTCACCCAATCCTCCTGGGCTACGTCTCTTGGTCCAGCCTTCAGTGGTGGCCTTTTCTATTGTGTCTTAAAGCAGAGTTTTTACAATAATGAGCTCAATTTGAGTCTCACTTGACAGATGATGATCAGTAGGATGGTACTTGGATCCCCCAAGTATCTAGAGTACACAGACTCCCCTTATTGAATCTCGACCTCAACTGGTCTCAGTGGTATGAGTCCAATTCGGTACTCAATACTTGACAGGTATACACAGAGGAGTTGCCTGAACCTCTCAAGCCTTCTCTGGAGTTTACAGACTCTCGAACTCTCTCTGTCTCTGTCTTCTCAATGTTGCCTTTGCTTTGCAGGTCAGCTCGGCATTTTAGTCCTCTGCAATTCACTTCTTTCTTGCCTCTCGGCTTTCTTCTTCTCTTTCTCTGCTTCTCTACCCGCTTTACTCTGTTTGTTCGTGGCATAAAGCCAATCTGCTCCCTGATCGTTCGTTTCCGCTTCCCGGCTCCCTGGATCACCTACCTCTGTCCGCTAGAATTCCCCTGCTCTGCGTCATTATCGTTGTGTAATGCTTCATACAGAGGTGGCCACCTATTCCCTCACAAACTGAGTGTCAGTTATCTTTGAACGGTCGTTATTTCCATTGCTCCAAGATTTCCCGCGAAAATGATTCCTCTGCCAACTCATCGGTCATGTCAGACCTCAAATCCTTATGTGTCTCAACCTATTTCCCTGTCAAATCCAGTCATCCATCGAATCAATTCTTCGTCGTTGATCTAGAGCCTCCAGATCTTAAGGTCTCCGTTCATGTCACACGGTTAAGTTGCGTGACCTTTACTCGCACGATGTAAGCGGTTTTCTCTCTCATCCGCTGGATGCTTGTCGCCCAATGTATGGCATTGCACGGGACTCGGTCGAACCCGCTTACCGCTTGAAGTCCTCCTGATATCCTGTCGATTTCAGCGCGGGACCCACCTTCTGACGGAATCGGCGATTTCTGTACGGTTTCATGCTTTTGCTCATGATCGAGCACTTGGGGATTTTCCTTCACTCGCGTATTAGAAATTGCCTCTGTTTTTGGATCTGACCTCTCATTTGTCAATTTGTGCCAAGGTGTGGTCTCCATGGGCCAACGGTCTGCGCGCTTTGATCGAGGGTCCTCATTGTTCAGTGTTGACCACAAATTTCCATTGTTCAGAGGTTATTTCTGATAAGCTTGACATCCATAGAACTTTGAAACTTTAGTATGAGTTTTACAGAGTTCAGGAAACTATACGAGTGTATGAGGATCTAATTTAGATCATGAACTTCCCACTGAAAAAAATCTTTTGGACCACCAAAATTTGGTTTTCAAGCATCGACTAAGTGAGGGTATAGCTGTCTCACTTGCCCAATGTCTATCCATTTTGCACTACTTGGCTTTGAACCCTTGAGTCCAATCCTGAGGTACTCAACATCTCCCCTGCGCGTCGTCCTCACCTTCCTATCCAGAACTATGTCTTCCTGCAATTCATTAAGATATTCAGGTAACAGATCATCAATAGAAGGCAATTGACTTTGCTTTTCGGGATCTTCAATTAATGAAGGTTCAAATATTCTCAAGCTGTCTGCATTAACGACTGAGTAGATGTGCATGTAAGCTTGTAAATCAAGGCGAAAAGCATTCTCACCAATTTTCTCAAGTATTTTGAAAGGTTCATACCTTATTGGCTTAGCTTTTTACCTTCACCTTGCATTCTATCTTTGCTGATATACAGCTAGACCTGATCACCAACTTGGAAACTATGCTCCATCCGATGCTTTTCATGCCTTGCCTTGTATTTGGCTTGGCTCTTTTCCAGCTGTTCCTGTACTACCTGGTGAATCTCTTGGATTTGTTCAATGAAAATGGTTGCCTTGTCCACATCACTGTGTCCATCAACTGCTATGTCTTTGCCAAAGACAAAATCCAAGGGAGACCTTGGTGTGAATCCAAAATAGGTCTCAAAAGGAGATCTTTGTGTAGAAGAATGTTTTGCTCGGTTGTAAGCATGCTGCACATAACACAAATGTTCATCCCAAATTTTGGGATGCTTGCTGCAATAGCCTCTGAGCAACTGGATCACTGTCCTGTTGACTACTTCTATCTCGCCATCTGTTTGTGGATGAAAGGCTGTGCTTTTCTTCAGTTTGGTGTCCATCAGTTCCCACATACTCGACCAAAACCTCCCAACAAATCAGGTATCTCGATAAGATATAATGGAAGTGGGTAATCCAAAATGAACCTATACATGCTAAAAGAATAGTTTTGCAGTTTGTTCAACTGTAATCTGTTTATTACAAGGTATCAAAATACACATTTTGCTGAACCTATCCACAACAACATATAAATAGTCATGACCTTTCCTAGACTTAGGCAATCCTCTAACAAAGTCCATGGAAACACTTTCCCAAGGATGAGAAGGAACTGGTAGTGGAGTGCACAAGCCTAGTTTTCTATTGTTGGGCTTGCTTTTAGCACACATGGTACACCCTCTTACATATCTAGAAACTTTCTCATTCATTCTACGCCAATAACAAAATCTTTGCAGCTGTGCAACCGTTTTACTTACCCCAAAGTGACCTGATATTAGAGAAGTGTGTGCTTCTCGAATTATCTTTACTCTTTAAGTTTGTGGAATGCATAACTTCCCACAATGATACAAGAGTTGGTCCTTGATGTGATAATCCAATTCTTCTACTCGTTTGCCTTGACTTAAAATTGCATATACATCTTTAAAATCTATATCTTGAGCATATTGTTCAATGTAGCTCTCATGCAATACTGAATTATGCTTAAGTATGGTAGATGCATTTATAATTGGTCTAGATAATATATCTACAACTTTATTATGTATGCCCTTTTTATATGTTATGACTAAATGAAACTGATGTAAAAACCCCATCCATCTATAGTGTCTTGATTGCTACAACTTAGTTTGGGAGTGTAGATATTGAAGTGGTTGATGATCATTATTTATAACTGTCTCTTTGCCCATTAAGTAATGTTTCCACTTTTTCATACTCTGTAATAATGCATACAATTCTTTATCATATGTGGGATATTAACTATTGCATAATTAAATGTCTCAGAATGATAACATATGGGTTTACCGTGCTGTATCAACACTGCTCCCATGGCATAGTCACTGGCATCTGTTTGGATCTCAAATGGTCTTTGAGGATCAGGCAGTGCTAGTATTGGTGTTGTACTACTCTTTTCTTTCAAGGTGTCAAAGGATTTTTGTTGTTTGCCTCCCCACTGAAACACCTTGTTCAATCCTGTCTAAGCATGTAAGGGAGCTGCAATTAAGGAAAAGTTAGAAATGAACTTCCTCCAATATAGTGTTGTTCCTACGAAGCTTCTAAGTTTTGTAGCAGTTTGGGGTTTAGGCCAGTTTACAATGACTGCAACCTTAGACGGATCTATCTTCAATTCACCACCCCCTACTATATGTCCCAAATAATTCAAAGATGTTTTGCCAAATTCACATTTTGAGAGTTTAACATGAAGTTTTTCTCTTTTCAAAACATCTAGTGTTTGTTTAACATGCTTTAAATGTTCTTCCCACATTTTTCTAAATATAAGAATGTCATCCAGATATAGAATAACAAAATCATCAAGAAAAGGTCTGAGTAAATCATTCATTATTCTCATGAAAGTAGCAGGAGCATCAGTTAAGCCAAAAGGGCATAACCAGCCACTCATACAATCCTTGCTTTGTTTTGAAAGCAGTCTTCCATGCATTTTGTTCTGTAACTCTGACCTGATGATATCCACTATGCAAGTCTAACTTGGAAAAATAAACAACTTCCTTTAACTGATCTAATAGATCATCTATGCGAGGAAGGGGATAATGATTTTTTATTGTTATGTTATTCAGTGCTCGGTAATCAATTCACATTCTCCATGAGCCATCTTTCTTTTTCACCAAAACGATTGGAGACCCACATGGTGATATGCTAGGTTTGATGAACCCCTTCTCGAGCAACTCTTGCACTTACTTCTTGATTTCTGCATTCTCTAAAGCGGACAACTTGTACATTCCGATGTTAGGCAATGGAGCATCTTGCTACAAATTAATATCATGCACTATTTCCTTTTTGGGTGGCAGACCTTTAGGTTCTTGAAACAATATATCATATTCTAAAACAAATTTTTCTAAATCAACTTGTGTTTAGCATCACAGCCCTAAAATACATTGGTTTTATCAGGTTTCTTTACCTTTACAGCCATTAGTAAAAATTGTTTGCATGAATTTACAATTCGTTGCATCTGCCTTGAGTTTATGAGAGTATAATTATTCTTGAGCTTATGAGCTCTTACAATATATTCGATTCCATCTTTAATGAGAAGATACTTGTTCTCAGCTCTATAGGAAATAGCTTTTCTATCATACAAGTAAGGACTTCCTAAAACAATTCCACATATATCCAAAGGAATTATATTTAACTCAACCTCATCTACAAATGCTGACCCAAAAGAAAACTTAAGTTTACATTGTCTAGTCCCTGGTAGTTGTGCTTTATCACTTAACCAACCTAATGGGTATGGTTTCTTGTGAGGTGTAGTCAGTAATCCCAACTTCTTTACAATTGCTTCAGAAATTAAATGTACTTGTGAGCCACTATCAAACAAAGTATCAATCTTTTGATGCTTGGAAATAACTCGAATATGGAAAAGCTCATGTCTTTTTCTCTCATTTTCTTCATTATGTGCAAAATTACTAGTAGATGCTTCAGAATTCTTACCTTTTATACTTGTGGCTACAATTGTTGTTTCATCTCCTAAGTCCGACCCAGAATCTTGTTGAATAGTTGTAGTAGTCTTCTTCTTCTTGCCCTCGAACTTCTTAAGTCTCAGCTCTGGATGCAAAATCCAACAGTGCTCATCATCATGCCCCTCCTTCTTACAGTGAGTGCATGAAGACTTGCTCTTCTGTGCAGTTTTGGCCTTCCTTTCTTTCCATTTCTGTTTTCTTTTCTCCTTATTCTTGCTTGCAATGGGTTTGGATGATCCCCCAACTTCTGGGTTCCCATTCTTTCCTCTAGCTTCTAGATGCGTAGCTTGAATAGATACCTCATCTATACTAGTGGGATTAAACATGAGGGTAGTGTGCCTCATGCAGCTGTGTAGACCACCTATGTACTTCAACAGAGTCTCATGTGAGTCTAAAGAAATTCCTAGAATCAAAGCTCTCTTCCTAAATTCTTGGGTGTAACCCTATACACTTTGCCCTTTCAATTGGCGAAGAGTTTGCCAACTCATCATGGCTTGCTGCATGTAAGCTAGTGGATGGAACTGCTTTTTGATTGTAGAAACAAATTCACTCCAGACAAAAAGAATCTTACCATGTTTCTTCATGTCAGCTTGTGTCCTGCCTTCCCACCATACCAAGGCAGTGCCTCTGAGGCGTAGGCTGGCCAGCTGAATCTTACTCTTGTCTAAGTCGATACTCTGCACTTTGCAATAAACATCAATTTGTCTGATCCAATTATCCAGCTTTTCTGCATTCAACTCTCCATCATATATTGGTAAATCAAATTTAACATCTAGTTTAATCAAATATGTCTTCTTTTTATGTTTAGGGCTATTAGGAGGTGTGAGAAAATTTTCTTCTTTCCCTTTGCCTTTTGAGTGATCATGGAGGAGAGACTCTTCTTCTCCTTTATCTTGTTTAGAGCCTGATGAATCCTCATCTTTATGTTTCCTAAAGTCCCTATACATTTCCTCTACCATGGACCTCATGGCCAGGAAAATATCTATAAATTGAGGGTCTCACCCCAAGGAACTTTCCTCTGACATTTCCGTCTAAGGATAGACTCTTCCAATTTTCGGGTTAGTTTCGACCAACTCTCCTCCTAATTTAAGCTTTGATCTAGTTAGCATTCAACAACAAAATTCAACACAAGCTTTTCTAACCTTAACAACCTAATGCTCTGATACCACTTGATTTGAAATCACCCTTAGATGACCTTAGGAGATTAATGAAGGTATTACAGACTCATGTGCTGGGGTGTGACTATGTTATTTTAAGCAATGGATTGATAAGATTTCGAAATACACAGACACTTGAAATAGTAAGAGAAACACAGTAAGCAAATATAAAAAAACACAACAAATTTAATAAGGAGTTCACCCAATCCTCTTGGGCTACGTCTCCTGGTCCAACCTTCAGTGGTGGCCTTTTCTATTGTGTCTTAAAGCAGAGTTTTTACAATAATGAGCTCAATTTGAGTCTCACTTGACAAATGATGATCAGTAGGATGGTACTTGGATCCCCCAAGTCTCTAGAGTACACAAAATCCCCTTACTGAATCTTGACCTCAACTGGTCTCAGTGGTATGAGTCCAATTCAGTACTCAATACCTGACAGGTATACACAGAGGAGCTGCTTGAACCTCTCAAGCCTTCTCTGGAGTTCACAGACTCTCAGGCTCTCTTTGTCTCTGTCTGCTCGATGTTGCCTTTGCTTTGCAGGTCAACTCGGCTTCTCTGTCCTCTGAAATTCACTTCTTTCTTGCCTCTCGGCTTTCTGCTTCTCTTTCTCTACTTCTATACCCGCTTTACTCATTGTCTGTTCATGGCTTAAAGCCAATCTGCTCCCTGACTTTTCGTTTCCACTTCTCGGCTCCCTGGATCGCCTACCTCTATCCGCTGGAATTACCCTGCTCTACATCATCATCACTGTGTAACGCTTCACAGATATGTGGCCACCTGCTCCCTCATGAACTAAGTGTCAGTTCTCTTTGAACGGTTGTTATTTCTGTTGCTCCAAGATTTCCCACGAAACTGATTCCTCTGCCAACTCATCGGTCATGTTGAACCTCAAATCCTTGTGTGTCTCAACCTATTTCCTCGTCGAATCCAGTCATCCATCAGATCAATTCTCAGCAATTGATCTGGAGCCTCCAGATCTTATGGTCTCTGTTCATATTGCGTGGTTAAGTTGCGTGACCTTTACTCACGCGATGTAAGCAGTTTTCGCTTGCATCCACTCGACGCGTGTCACCTAATGTATGGAATTGCATAGGACTCGGTCGAACCCGCTTACTGCCTTAAGTCCTCCTAATATCCTGCCAGTTTTAGCGTGGGACCCACCTTCTGACAAAATCGGCGATTTCCATATGGTTTCATGCTTTTCCTCGTGACCAAGCACTTGGGGATTTTCCTTTGCCTCTGTTTTTGGATCTGACCTCCCATTTGTCAATTTGTGCCAAGGTGCGGTCTCCATGGGCCAACAGTTTGCGTGCTTTGACCAAGGGTCCTCGTTGTTCCGTGCTGACCAAAAATTGCCATTGTTCAGAGGTTATTTCCAATAAGCTCGACATCCATAGCCCTTTGAAACTTTAGTATGAGTTTTAAAGAGTTTAGGAAACTGTACGAGTGTTTGAGGATCCAATTCGGATCATTTCAAAAAGCTCTGTGCTAGCATAGATATAATTAGAACATGGATCAATCAAAATAGAAATAGCTTGCTCTTGTAGCTTACCTTCCATCTCACTGATGGATGCATGGTGGTTTGTTTGGTGGCTATCCAATGCCACGTAAACCCTTGACATACTCTAGGCTACTTCGCCCACTGTGCTTACCTCTTGAGAACTGTAGATATTGCGTACAAAATCTTGTTGATGTGAACAATCCCTTATTTTGTGGCTCCCACCATAGGTCCAACACTTTAGTGGTCCTCGACCTTTGATCTTGGGTTGTGTTGATGTTTGTTTTTGCAAATTTCACTTAGCGACAACATTGGCCTTCTACTAAGAATGTCTTGTTTGAGATGGCCAGTTTTAATATTATGCCTACGCCTTGCTTGCTCATAGCAATGCTCTAACTTCTTGATCAAATTCTTCAGGGTCTATGGTTCCAACAATTCAATTTTGTCTCTGGATACCATAGGCAACCCATTGATGAACCTATGAATTTTAACTTTCTCATCCTTGAGATATGGTACATAGCTCAGTAGTCACAAAAAATTGGTGACATATTCATCATTGATCATCTTACCTATTTTGATTTTGTATCTCTCTTTCCTTATTATCATAGTAGCGTTCAGACATGTATTTCTCTTTGAATAGCTTATAAAACTCCTTCCATGTCAAATCCTCCTCGGTAATGGCTCTAGAATTCCTCAGGTCCTCACACCAGATGTTGGCTTTCCCTTTTAAGTTATAAGAGGCGACTTTGTCTTTCATATTCTCAGAATAATCATGTATTCTGAAGAACTTCTTAATCCCTAGCAGCCATGCTTTAAGATCCTCTACATTCTTCACATCCCCATCGAATGTGGGCGGATTTGGATTTTTAAATTATTCAGGCATATTCTCTTTTCCTTGCTCTCTGAGTGATGGTGATGGTGAGGGTGGTTGCATCTCCAGGTAGCAAACCTATACAGTTTTCTCAAGCAAAGCACTTGCGTTCTAGCCCTTCATCCTAGAGTACTCAAAGGTTATCCCTTGGCACATTGTCTTCACTTCCCTACTTGGGCCTCTTTCTAGGTCTGTAACCATCTACTTCGTTGGTGTTTTCTTCCGAATTTGGAGGGATTTTTCTGTTTTTATGACTGATCCTCGTTTCATATTTCCTTGCCTCTGCCAGTCCAAGAGACTTTGTAGGATGATTCCATTGATCCCAACCTATCTTTCTTGGGCTCTTACTAGCTTCTCATATCGACTTTAAAGCTCTGCAGCTCTTCCCAAAGGCTTCTCAAGGTGTCCATCCAATCCAGGGAGTGATTCCCTCCCCCTTACCCAACTGATCTCTCTTCTTCATTGGTTTTGACTCCATCACTTCCATGCTAGGATTGATCGGAACTGTATTTAACCATTTTTATCCTCATCACTATATCTTTTCTATGTTTTGTTGCTTGTGATGTGTTGTCAATCGCACACATTGTTAGACATTTAAAGTAGTAATTAAACACAAAATAAAGATAATGAGATTGCATTCATGGATTTGTCATGGGGCTCCTACAGTAACAAAACAACCACGTTAATGTACAAGCCATTTACAAATCATATGCAATATTCATTCAATTTTACAATTGGTACATAATTAATGAAAACAATGTATTCACAATCATAATCGTGCTCCCATCGAGTTGCTAGCCATCTGCTAACTTACCTTAGCAAAAATTCATTAATAAACAATAAGCACAGTCCAAACTTACTCAGTACCCTATAATTACTTAATATACATTCCTCACTTTCCTATGGTGAAACCCATCTAGTCTAAGTATTGAACCTAGATGCTCTGATGCCATTACAACGTACCATCCCCCTTCGTTTCACATTCGAGGAATGAGGTAATGAAAAATTATTAATATTATTATTATTTAACTAATGCAATGCGGCTCCAGGACCCTTAGAGCATCTTGAACTCTCATGTTGAGCCCCCCACGGAATCCTACTTTCCAGTTAACATGTCACAACTCCAGGACCTTTAGAGCATCTTGAACTCTCAAGTCGAGGTCCCCCCCGAAATCTGACCTTCCAGCTGACGTGTCACGACCTTTCTATGATGGCCAACTCTCCAACGAATGGCCTGCCAAATTGGTGTGTTTCCATCCACCCATCTTCTATCCATCCTATTACTCTGACACTGTATTTATTTCTTTTTGCAATGGTTACAGGCTTTCAATATTCCATTGGTGTATCTATGGCCCCACAACCTCATCACCTATATTAGAATACTTCTGAGTTAACGACCTCAAGTGATAGAGCAGTTCTTTGTCAACTAGTGCTTCGTCAACTAATGATCCCTGGTACCTATGATTCCCCGGGATGTTCATCCATCCACATTTACAAGGTTTCTGACCTGCGAGGTCTAATCAATGCCAAAGTGACGTCATGCCGACCTCAGCCACACCATGTGTTGACCTGCGAGAGGTCCACATGTCACTCATATGTGGCTCATTTAGGTACCCAAAACTCCCAAACCACTGGCCACGCATCCTTCAAGGCATCATGCTGATGTCATCTCCACCTAACGGTAAGTTGCCATCTGTCCGATTTAAGGAGAGCAAGGGATCCCTCGACGACTGGGTTCACACTTGGTTTTACTTAATAAATGAGAACCTTTGAACCTGTAGCCCTTTAATAAATAATTCTCACAACACTCCAACGTTCCAACCTTCCGGGGTGGCTACCTCCGGCAGTTTCCTCGCCTGATGGATCTAGGTGACAGAATAAATTTTCATTGTTGTCTCTTGACAGAACCCCAATGTCCTTTACCGTTGATTCCCCAACTCTAAATGAAATTATCTTCCAGTATTCAAGCTCTACAAGTTTTTTCCCCATCATCCCGACCAATCATGTGAGTGGGAATCTAGTTCCACCAATTGGAAGCCTCCCTTGACTAGGTTTTTACCACCCAAAGAATAAGGTTATCCCAAAATTTCCTATAAGTTTATGGCTTCACTCCTTTGAATCACAGCAAGGCCTTCCTCCTCATTCTTGTCATGGTTCGTTCAAGGGACCTTGACTCTACATCGCGCAATGTCTTAGACAAAGAGCTCAAAAACCTTCCCGGCTACTAGCTCTGCCACCACTTAGGCTTCATCGATCCATTCTTGCTAACTACGGTTCTATATTAAGAATCAGGTAGACTCTTGGATGCGCTTCATGGTTTCATGATGATACCCTTGGTTGCAGAGGGTAGTCTACGACATTATCCCTCCTGAGCTTGGGTGATATATTCTCCATTGGGTTGTTGGCCCATGAGTCTTCCCCTCCCACTGGGAGGGAATGCTACCCAAGGCAACGTAGGTGCTTCTGTGTCACTTGCCTACCATGGGCTTGGTGTGGGCTCCTAAGAGGTTCCTACCTCTCCTGCCACACGTCGACGATACCAGACCCTATGGCAAGCCATCAAGAAGCTCCAATGCACTACACAAAACCTCTAGGTGTCTCAGTAGCCATCCTAAGATGCAAACAACAGATATACATCCTATCGGTAATGCCAAGCTGAAGGTAATTTAGGGAAATATGATAGCTCGACTGGTCCTAGGGGAAAAATCCCCTTGACATTAATGCATTACTTTCCATGCAACATAGAAACTTGTATCTTGGCAAACAAATAACATGCAAGCGAATACATACCCTACTATGCAAAGGGTATTCCATGTAATCTTCATATTAATAGAAGGGTCTCAAAACCCATTATCTTTCAAGTTTTAATCTAAGCTCTCATGGCTCGACTATGACACATAATGAGTTTTTTCTCTTCATTAACAAGTTATTTATGATCTTCTTCTCACGTTTTTAAATATGTATGTACATCTAGGCTCAGCACAACATTGTGGCTTAGTCTTTGTTATCATGTTGTTTGTTATGCTTCTTATACATCAAATGTTCTGTGTCTACCATTAGCAATCATTATACACATTTTTTCTTTATACTTTCACACACATGCATCTATATATTCAACACACACACACACACACACACACACACACATATAACATATCCCCACAGAGATGTACTACTTATGCAAACATAATCAACATAATGTAGTCCCTAAATCTAGAACCATTATCTACAACACAATGACATGATTCATTAGAAGATAAGAAACATACACAGATACTTATCTTTGAACTTGCAAGGAAACTGAGTCTGGAACAAGTGCGCTCCACCCAACCATAGAAAACTGCAGCCACACTTACTTGCAGTCATCACCCCCAAACCAAATTCCAGAGTTTGGGGGGGTTTCTTTCTTTTGGGACTAGCACACCAACTGTCATTGAATCAGGGACTCCAAAGGGCTTCCTTCCTCAATCCCACCTATTGATAGTTAATTTCTTGGATGAAACCAGGAGTCCAAAGGTGTTTGACCTCACCCCCAAGTGCACACACAGTGATTCACCCCCTTCTAGGGAGTGTAGAATCGATTGTACCATCATGGCGATATCCACAAATCTTCATTCTGGTCTTTTGCTACTTTGACTCTAGGTTGGTCTCTTCCCAAGATGTTATAGGGCTCCATGGCCTACTATCTCAACCCAGAGCCTCCAGGGGACCCAAATTGTTATAGGGCTCCAGAGATTCCATCCAGACCCACAACCTCTAAGGACCCAAGCTTTTACAGGGACCTAGAGACCTTTGTCTCAACCCACAGCCTGTAGGGACCCAAGCTATTACAAGGCTCCAGGAATCCTATCTCAATCCATAGGCTATAGGGACCCCAAGTTGTTATAGGGTTATAGAGACTAGAAACTCAACCCACAACCTCCAGGGATTGAGAACTAACCCCCTTCTCTTCTCTTCTCTTCTCTTTAGTGTTTCCTATTGGAAGTTCTTGTTGAATCCCCTTCGTTCGTCTCTGTATCTCCTTCTCTTGTTTGAATGTAACTTTGTCATATCTCCTCCTACCTCTATATTTTCTTGGCCTCTTCCTCGGCAACAATTACTATTGCATCCTTGCTGGCCTGTAGTACGTAATCCCTCCATAAAATTCTTGTCTTTTTTCTTATGGTTGCTTCTCAAGCAACATGGGCCTCCTTACTTCCTCTTGCAATTCATTTAATTTTAAGAGCTCCTTCATAAATTCATGCACCTTCTATCTAGCCTTTAATGGTTGTCCTACATTTCAGGTTTCTTCTCTACACAAGAAACTATAACGTTCCAAGAAAGCGACCTTTTCCCTAGCTTTGGAATCTGTGTCCCTTGACCTAGTCCCCTTTTTTTGATTTGAAACGTTGAAAAATATTTACAATGCACATTATATGAGGACTTTGGGTTGGGTTATCACATGTTCATTAATTCTTCTTTGAAATTTATTAGGTTCTTATCATCAAGACAAATGGCAAACAATAAATATCACAACGCATAACTCAAAATATAGGCACTTAGCTAGGGAAAAACCCCTATGAAGGGTAAAACCAAGTCAAACTTTTCCACTAGTAGATTCAAATCAAAATTGAGACAACTGGGACCCAAAAATAATACAAATGACTCACTCACTCCACCAAGTCAGTCTTCCATAAACTACAAAATAGGGTTTCGACCCCACTATTCTTTCTTTTGCAACTTTGAATTTCCTACACTTTTTCATCCCTGTAATACTTCAAATAATTTGCACGTGGCAAAGAATCAAGACTTGAAAATTTTGCTTGGTTTGTTTGGCATAGGATAGACGCGTTTTCATGCTTCATCCCATCTTCTAAACTTCTGATAAGATGTGTTATCTCTTACCTTCAGTTGGCCGAACACACTTGTATATATATAGTAGTTTGAGTCTCCAACGTTTGGCCAACTTGTCAACTTTTCTGAGACCGACTTGAAGATTGAAGAAATTGACTTGGTGGAGGAGATAATTTTGACACAAAATTTGTTTCTTCTTTGAATTAGGGATCCCATGAAGGGTCTTTTACATTATAAATTTGACTTTGACTCAATATAAAAATCCTAGAGCACTCAATGGGTGGTTTGACCTAATTACCATTAACCCAAGCATGAAACCATGCTTAATAAGTCAATTTATCTCTACAATAATTTTTTTTTCCTTCTTTTGACATATATATTACATCATGAATCAAATACAATTATGAAGACCGACACTAGTTACATTCTTCAACACAAACCAATAGTAATTCATTCAAGAATGTTTGTTAGTATGGCATTTCCACATGTTCCTAAAGAAGATAGGAGAAACATTGATGCTAAGGCAATCAAATGCATTTTTATTTATTATTGTACCAATTACAATTCTTATAAAATGTATAATCCCAACATTCGTAGAGTTTTTGCAAGCATAGATGCATTATTTCATGAAGATGCAGATGAATGTAAAAAATACAATAGTCATGATGTATGTCATCTTCCTAAAGACAATGATGAAAGTGTCAAAGAAGGAAAATATGTTGAACAAGTTCACGTTAATGCTTCAAGTAGCCAAAGTACACTAAGAAGAGATGAAATCCACAAAGCAGGAGAAGAAGTGAAGGAACTCCACAAAACAATGTAACGCAAATGAGATCAACACAATCAACTTAGACACTTGTAAGGTATAAATATTGCATTAATTACTCAAGTTATGAATGTAGTGGAGGCTTTAAATTATGAGCAAGATAAAAACCATAAATAATGAATGAACACCATGAAAGAAGAATATGATTCTATCATGAAAGATGAAACATGAGAATTAACTAAATTGCCTGAAAATAAAGTTCTTATAGGATCAAAATGGTTGTTCAAGTCTAAATTAATGTTCATGGTAGTATAGACAAGCTAGATTGATTGCCAAGGGTTATTCACAAAAATAAGGAAGTGATTATGAAGACACTTTTGGACTTGTACCTAAATTGAATAACATTCATGATTACAATGGATACCCAGTATAATTGGAAACTACACATCAATTTGATGTTAAATCAACTTTTCTTAATGCAGAATTAAAGGAAGATTTTGATATTGTTCAACCAAAATGGTTTGAAAAATAGGTGAAGAACACCTTTTTGCATGTAAAAAATGACATTATATGGTCTTAAACCTTGAACTCAGTCATGGTACATGAAAACTGATAATTTATTCTTTTAACAAGGTTTTATTAAAAGTAAAGGTGATCCAAATATTTATATTAAAAAGGATGAAAATGGTCATATTTCTTTTATTTCTTTATATGCTATTACTTTGATCATAAGAGGAAATTCTAACGAGTTAATAAAAGAAATAAAAAGGCAATTATCATAGGAATTTGAGATGAAGAATCTTACCCAGTTACATTATAGTTCAAGCCTTAAAGTATGGAAAGAAGATTGTAAGACATTAATCACATAAACCAAGTATACAATGGATTTAATTAATAGGTTTAATACATGTGAATGTAAACATGTGCCTACTCCATGAGAACAAAATGCTAAACTCATTAATGATGATGAAACAAAAGAAGTGAATGGTACTTTATATCAACAGTTGGTGGGAGTTTGAATTATCTAACTACAAGTAGGCTAGATATTACATTATATTCAATCAATATACTTAGTCAATTAATTGTTAAGGCTCGTGATAGTTATTGAAAAATAATAAATCGAGTCCTTTGATATTTGAAAGGGACTATTAATTTTCTTATTGAATATACTGATGATTTTAATGTTGAGTTGACAAATCATTTAAATTCAGATTGGGTAGGAGTTCCTAATGATAAAAATTCAACCATAGGTTGTGTATTCAGCATAGGATCTAACATTGTGCCATGGAGCACTCAGAAGCAATCAATTATTTTCTTATTGTCTATTGAAGCTAAGTACAAAATTTTATGTAGTTCCACCTATGAGGCAATTTGGTTGAGGTGAATTCTTGTAGATATGGAATAAAAGAAAAAAGTACCAATGATTATCAAATATGATAACTAAAGTTTGAACAAACTAGAAAACAACCTAGTATATCATGCTTGGTCACAACATATTGAGACACAACATCATTTTGCAAGAGAGAAGATACAGTAAAAGGAAATTGACTTGATATATTGTAATACAAATGATAATGCGGAAGAAATCTTTACAAAGCTTGTTGGAAAGGCGAAAATTTGAATTTTGTAGAGAAAAAATATGGTTTTGTAGAAAATACATTTATCGATTAAGGTCGAGTGTTAGAATAAATCTTGAAATGAATAGGTGTGAATTAAATGTCAATTTGGCAGAGTATTCCAAATAATTTTTCTAGAGTAATATTTTTTTAGTGATATCATAGCCAGAAGTTTAGTAATACGTTGAATCGGGTTTCCGCTATAAATGTAGCCCATTCCATGCAATAAGATTCAAGTTTTTTGCAAGAGAATTTTATATCACCTTTATGTGATTCTTTTTTTTTTAGTTCTCTAATTATGCGGTGTAATTAGTGTAAATCCATATTAAACTTGGATCTGACAAACATTAGGAGGGATTAACTTTCTCGATGTGTAAACTCTTTATCATTTAATATGAAGGAATTAATACATGACATGGAATCAAATGATTAAAAAAAGTACACCTCAATAAATTTGATCCATAAGAATGCTTGATAGATATAGGTTTAAGATGGATCTACATTGTTTTAGTTTTCTTAGATGTTGTCATGTACATCTTTGAAATATTGGGATGTAAAGCACAACACTACTCTCATTACAAAGATCACAATATTAACTAAATTAATGACTTACAAAGATGGGTACATACATAATGTTTAGAATGAACCATTTATTTCCTACAATTGCACTAGAACATTGATTCTTGCCAATTCGACTTACAAAATCCTGTAAAGTTATATAATCTAATGGTTTGGACAAATACAAAAATGAAAAATTACAAAACATTTGGAACTATAAGATTTCATTAATTTCACTTTGGTTTGAAGTTAATTACATGCATGTTTCCATACTACATTTGGGGTCTTAACCCCAATAAATTTCATAGGTATATAACAATCCAATATGTTGTCTTAATAAGGTTAAAGTTACATTTGAGATGAGTTAGGTTATTTGATGCAAATGAACATTATATAGGTCCCAAACATTCATTATTTTTTTATTAACTATGATTGTGCACATAAATGTCTTTGGAAGTTTAGTTAGAGCTTGGTACAAGCAACTTCATCTTCTTTTTATTTCTTTAAACAACAAGAGATGAATTTGATTAAATTTTCAAAAAATGTTATGAAGTTTGCAAATGTAGTTTGTGAAATTTTTTGGCTACCCAAAAGGTGATATTAACTCAATTTAATATTTTCTATTACTTGATCACGACAAAATAATTATTTTGCTAGAAGTAATGAATAAAAAAATTAACAACACAAATCACAAAATAAAATACAATGAAAAATACATGAGAAATCAATCACACAATTGAAACGTGTATTTTTGAAGGAAAAACCCTAATGTAGGGAAAAGAAGTTTTCAAATTTGAGGGTTTATATTTTTTATCTTTAGCAAAACTACTTATTGAGAAATTACCACTGCTTGCCCCACACTGAAAAATCTCCAACAATATTTTTATCTCCACCTTTGAAAAAATTGAACTAGGAACTTCATTTTCTCCCTCTACAAATTAACTCCACCCTATCTTATAATTCACACCTCCTTTGGAATTCACACCGACAGCCTCTAGCAATTCCCACTGGAAATCTGGAAGCCTCTAGAAATTGAATATACCTTTCTTCCAATTTGCACTTCCTTTCTCTACAATCACACTTCTCTTCCTGTAATCCACATTGCCACTAGAAATCTAAATATCACTTTCCTGACAACTCGCAAAGCCTTTGAGAATTCACTTTGACAAGTCGCAATGGCAGGCTGGTAGTCTCACACTGGAAATTTTGGCTTCCTTCTACATAAATTATTCGACATCCCTCTATCACTTATAAACTAAGCACCTATATGAAGAATAAACTGTAGCATTTCTTCCCAATCACTGTTGTTGAAACCCTCCTAGTGTCTCTTTGAAAAATCACCCATTTGATGTGTTCCGTGTCTCCAATGTTTCTCATCGATTTCCTTTAGTCTCTCATTCACAAATGAATGGCCATAATTAGAATTTCACTTAATCGAATCAATGGCTAAAATAAACTTGGAAAATTTCTACAAGATTCTAGAGGAAAATTGACCTTATCCCAACTAATGTTAATAAATTATTCACTTTCCCTAAGTTTATACATAGGAAATATTTAAAAAATCACTAATTGACTTAATTAAGATATTTTCCTTAGATGAAACGTAGGAAAAGCTACATGGGCTTGGAGATAATTAACTCCTTTATGTTCCTAGCCTTAATGCCACCTCTCAAGGTTAAAAACTTGTTCGAGCTACAATATTTAACACTCCCTTTTAGCGACGAAGGTGTTCTCCACAACACCCAATTTATCCATGAAGAAAATAAACTTTCCTTTACCCAAGGCCTTCGTCAAAATGTTTGCAATCTGTTGATCTAATTGTAGTCAAACTGATCCACGCTAATAATCTGTGATGAAATGGTATTTGATGTCGATGTGTTTCGACCGATCATGAAATACTATATTCTTAGATAGATTGATGTAACTCTGGTTATCACAATGGATAATGGTCAACTCCATATTCTGACCAAACAATGCCACTAGAACCTTCCGAAGCCATATGGACTCACATGTATCCATGCTTGATGGCATGTACTCTTCTTCTACAAATCTTATTGCAAAGGAATTTTGCTTCCTGTTGTACAAAGAGATAACTCTTGATCCAATGTTGAAGCAACACCCCAAAGTGCCTTTTTGATCCACTGCATTATGTGCCCAATTTGCATTAGTATATCATATTAACCTTACACCATATCCTTGAGTATATCTTAACCCATACTTAATTATACCTCATAGATACCACAACAAATCCTTTGTCGCTATCCAATTGTTATACATAATTATGCTCGATTGGACAAACAATAAACCTCTCAAGTTGTCCTAGAAAATCGAGACAAACAAGGTAAGTGATAGATTGTTTTAAGGCTTGACAATTTCAGTAATGCAAGAAGGAAAGTAGAGATTGAGAATATAAGAGGAAAGTGAACTCGTGAGTCTTCACATGTAGATATATTGGACTGGTCAATGTAGCTAGGAAGTACTCCGAGCTAGCTCCAAAGACTGGTCCTGCACATAAAGAAAAAAATATCAAAGCATTCACAACATAATAATATTATCAATCAAAAACCATATGACACTACTGAATGAATCAATGTAATTAAGCTTACAAACAATCAATAGTTAAACACAAAAATTAATATCATGAACAACAATTGGAAGAAAGAACAATCGATCTATATTATTAATCAATAGAAAGGAAGTTTACAACTAAATATGAATTTATATTGGCACCTCCTCCAAATCCTAGCTCCAAAAAGCTCTCTCTCAAAGAAGATGTTGATAACATAACAATGTAATGAATTCCCATCCTTTTCTCAATGGCCAAGCCTTCAATCTATACGAAAATGGAGGCTATGAATACTATTAATCTCTCCAAGTGAAATTTGGGCAAAATATTTAGGGTGGATGATGTTTTTCTCATTCTTTAATGATTTATGCTGCTTTATTTGTTTTGAAAAAATCTTCCTCATGCTTTAATGATTTTATTTTCTTTTAAGTGCTTTATTTGTTTAGGAAAAAGTTGTAGATGATTTAAAGGCAGTCCGCACTTCACGGAGTCTTACAATACAATTGACCAAAAATCGGGCTTTAAGCCCCAAAACCTACTGCAAGGGATCCCATGCCCAACAGGCCCCAAACACAATCATCATGACTCGTCCCAAGTCACTCTGCTAGTGCAGCGATCTTGGCACAGAGCCCTTCCAACTGTTCCTGTGTTACGCGAAGGTCTGTAACACACTGTTCTGTCGTCTATTGGATCTTAGCTACTCTTTTTGCCAAATGCTCGCTGTTAGGGGAAGATCCCTGTCTTAAGGCATGCATCACCTTCATTTGTGTGAGCTTTCCTTCAATATCAATAGTGATGCGGAAGGCATCTTCAATCCACGGTTGGACGCGTGCTTTAAGTACTGCCTCTTTCTGTCACTCGACATCCACCTGTTCCTTCAATGCCTTTGCTTGTTGTAGCTTTGCTAACCGTTGGGTCAGGACACCTCTCTGTGTTGTTCTACGCACATTGTCATACTGTACTTGGAGCTCCCATGCTTCTGTTTCTAGGCACTGTATGGTGGGGTCCTCCTGGAAGGAAGTGAGGACTGCAAGCGATTCTTCCAACATTATAGTACAGTCCTACAATGCCTATCTTATTTCCTCCAACCCCTTTTGGATAGCGCCAGCACATTGTTCCCTAACTTCCAAGGGCGTGGATGACTACGCCTTTAATCGCAGTTCAACAATCTGAAGGTTGAGGTCTAGTTGTATCCTCGTTGCTTCCTCCTTTGCGTCATGGAATCCACTAGCCAATCTATGAATTCGCACTCCTACTAGTAGGTCTATCGCAATTTCTAGCTCCGAGGCGCGGTGACATGATTCCTCTACTATCTGTTCCAACTCCTGATTCTGTGCCAATGCTTCATCATGTTGTAGACCAAGCTGCTCGATGTTGATTCGTTGTTCGTTGAGCATTTGTACGACACATCCTTCCCTAGCGTGAAGTTTTGTTGTCACTCCATCCTGTAGCTGGTATAATATATCTTGTGGAAAGGCGGCCAAGTTTAGGCCAAGTCCCTTGATCTGGCCCACCGTGGCTCTGTCCTCCATGCTGTACACTGTCAGTTCTCATTCTGGCAGTGCGACGGCGTTAGCCATTTTGGCCTACAGAAACTGCTCTGTTGCTGATGTACCTGCGGCACCGTAGATGGCTACCATTCCCTCCTGGGGTGTCGCACCTGAAGTTGCTGCAGCTGCACTATGAGGGCCCACAATACATTATACTGCTCTATCATTGCTTCCTAGAGCGCTTCCCTGGTGACCTCGTGAACTGTGTCGCTGATGTCATATAGGTCACCCTCTGCCATTGTAATGGATTCACCATCTAGTTTAAAGGCCTTGGTCTTCTTCTGTGGTTTTGTTTGTTCCATAACACGCAGCCTTTTCAATTATGTAGATGTCATGCTTGGGTCTGTGCCTTCCACCATGTCTTCTGTCCCCTGTCGTGTGGTCAAGTCCGGGCCTCTTTCTGTAGAAATTTTGAATAATATGACACTTATTCCCAGAGATTATCATGATTATACACTATTTGCAGAGTCATGCATAATACATAACCTCCTCTACGTTGATCATCAATTTGCAGTATTAAAGAAACAATCACATGCGCAATCACACATATCAACACTGTATATCACGGGGAAAGCATACAACTGAAAACCCCCAACTATCTGTATATTATATTGATTGAGAACATGTAACAATACATAGTACAATACTCCTCGGAAGTACTCAGTACTATCTCCACCTGTTACACACAAACTAGCTCAAATCTGAATCAATCACAGGTTCAAATCTCCTCCGCTGCTTGCCTGCCTCCACTGCACAATCCTGCATGAGAATGGATGAGAATGGCTGATCCAAACTCATATTTCCCTTGGCTGAACCACGCAATCCTCATTGGCAATACTCAATCCATTGATTGTGCAAATCTCATGCACAACTATAGTCACAACTGACAGCCGTCTTGCCCTTTCACTTACCTCTAACACTTGTCTCCACTGAACTGTCCATGCACTGAGTTAGCTGATGTATTCTTTAGTTTATTTATGAGTTAATAATTAGTGAATTAATTAATAATTAATTCACACCACTCATCATTAGTCTATTTGTCAGTTAGACT